>RJWJ010001869.1:0-52116 GCA_004363605.1 Indri indri | reverse complement strand
ATACTCGGGAGGCTGAGACAGTGGGATTGCTCGAGCCCAGGAGTTTGAGGTTGCTGTGAGCTAGGCTGAACGCCACGGCACTCGCCCCAGGCAAGAGAGTGAGACTCTGTCTCAAAAAAAAAAAAAAAAAAAAAAAATGATCTCTCTCTCCCCAGAATACCTGTATAATGTTATTTACATCTCTTCTATAGCACTGATCCCTTTCAACTTTATATTTTGGCTGTTTGTGTACTCCACAGGCTCCCTGTGAAAAGATCTGCACCAGTTCCCATACTTACCACACGGCCTGATATGCAAATATACATTGAATGAGTATTTCACAAATAGACATTAAAATTAGATTTAGCCTCAACAAGAAAATTTCACACTTGAACCAGAATTTTCTGTTCTAAACTGTATTCCAGCTCCTTCACAAAAGGAAACTGGAACACCAAGTACTATACTTTTTAAACTGTGATCATATTAATTTTTTTTTACTTCTGGATTTAACAGGCCATATATTCTTCCTTCCACTTCTAAATCCCCCAGTCTCAATCCCTTCCCATCAGAAACTTTCTGCCTCTCAAGTTCTACAACACACATTGAAATTTAAAAGTGACATAATCGTTAATTCAAGACCAACTACCTCTATCTATTAACAGAGTACAGCCAAACTCACAAAAACACAATAATAAACAAGCATGATGACCATGCTTCCTTCTAAGTAAGGTTGCTGCTGACCTGTTTATAAGGCTCTGAGATGATTTTCAAACACAAAAAACAGCCTATATTTGACTGATTCGGCCACAGTCTCGCTCAGACCCTAATGGTGAGGAGGGAGTTTTAAAGACAAGCAATGACATTCCTTACTTGCTATGTGGTGTGGCTAAGTCCTTGAGCTTCTCTGTGCATCAGATTTGTTCAAAAGACTAGCTAAACAAGGAAGGAAAACAAAAGACCCATTTGCTTGAAATCCAAAAATATACCCAAATTCTTTGCTACAAAAGACAAAATGATGTAAACTGAAATGTTTTCGGTTAATTCTCTTTACTAAAACAGAAGTCATCTCACCCCTCAAATACCAGTCATTGTGTTTGATTTCCGAATTCATTACAGGAAGAATTGTGTATTAAGTCACCCAAACACATGCATTCGCCACTTCCCTTAATTGAAAGTTGCTGATTTCCGAGGAGCCAGTGGCTAAGCAGAATGTAAACCTAAAGCCTAAATCAGTAAACAACTCCGATCCAAATTGGTCAAAGAGGAAAGCGAGGTGGGTGGGAAGGCGGATGACAGGAAAAACTCGGCTGACCACTGCGCCAAGTCAACGCACTCACTGCTCTCGAGGTGATGCACACCCCTCTCCCACTCTCGGGCTGTCAAGTCGGCTGTTTTGGCCCCAATGCTGTGAGGGCAGAACTCCGAAGAAACTCGAGCCTTAGCTGGGGCTCGGGACCTTCGGGGCGCCCGGGCCTGACAGACTCGAGAATGGCAGCCCGCCGCCCCCAGAATGGAGAGCCCGAGACGGCCTCAGGTGCGGCCTTGGCCGTGGCCCCAGCCGGGTTCTGCATCCAGGCAGTATCACCCAGGCCTGTCCCCGGGACAGCTCCCGCCCCCCAGCTCGGTTCCCCGGCTCACTGGCTTGGCTGATCCGCTGGATGTTGCCGCTGCACGTCTGGATGATGCTGCTGAAGTCCCGGAGCTGGGGGCCGGAGGGCCCCGGGTTCCGGTACATGTCTAAGGGACCGTAGGACATTACGAGGAGCTGAGAGCGGCTCGCCCTGCACCGCTTTCCTACCGGAAGCTGCCGCCAGACGGAACCGGCAGGCGGACGAAGAAACCGGGAAGAGCAAGGGCGAGGAAGGAGCTGAAGCTGCGTGCGCACTAGCCCCGCCCTCACGCAGCGCGCACGAGTCCGCCCCGCCCCGCTCCACAGTGCGCAGGCGCTGCTGGAATTGGAGCTGGGAGTGTAGCTTAGAGACTTGACTCCGCGAGGCTTGGGGGGGCGGGTCGGGGCCATGACGTCACATAGTTGGGGATCAGATTGGATGAGCTTCGGTGGCAGTGTTGTTTCTCGCCAGGGCACGGTGACAAGAGGCAAGAATTTTCGATTTGCATAAAATTGTACCAGATGATCTCAGCCCTTATATCCTATTCCGTTCTATTCTGAGAATTCAGGCCCAAATATGGGAGAATTCAACAACCTTGAAACTCAGACCCGTAACCAAATTGTAATCCGAAATTCCTCCCACTACTTCCATCCTCTAGGGCTTTGGTAGTATTTGCTGAGCACTTTTGTGGTTTCCAAACCACTGTCATTTCTCCCTCCACCCCTCTTCTAAACAATAAAATAATATTTATTGAGCACGCACTATGCGTGAATCCTCACTGCAATTCACTTGTTCGTAAGCTCTTTAACAGTAAGGGACGATGTTCTATCTATATTTTTATCTTTAGAACAGATAACGGACAGTCTGTCTTTTAAATGTTGAAGTAAAGTAACTCGGAAAAGTAAGCATTATTATTTTCCCTTTTACAGATGAGAAAATTAAGACCAGAGAGGTTAATTCATTTAACGGAAGTTTGACTACAAGACCCAAACACTAAGCTGATTCCATAGTCATCTGACTGCTTCCCTGAAATGCATTCTCCACCTAAATCTCTCTCAAATGGCCTGTTCATCTATATCCCAAACTGAGATTTCTTGGAGAACTAGACTCCCAAAATTTAAAAATCGTTCCCGTAAGTAATTTGAAATGTATGACCTCAATGTTCCCATAGAAGACTGCATTTTTTAAGACTTTGGTAAAAGGAAAGACATGGATAGGATTTTGGTTTGGGAGGAGATCAAGATGGTGAGAAATGAACGGGAACTGGCAGTGTTTTCTGTATTCTCCACCCCACCCTACCCCAGCCTGCTTTGCAGTGTTTTGGAAATACAAAGAGAGGAAGCTACTTGCCTGTGTGGGAGGAGACCTCAAATGTGTGAATGAGCCTGTATTCAGCCTTAGAGCTTTCTAAAGCAAGGCTATCTCTATTTTTCAATGGAACATTTATGAGAGCATTTTTTACTTTCTAAAAAGGGACAGATGACATTTGAGGGGTTCTCATTTTGGTTATTGAAACCCTACCATTTCTTAGAATCCATAGTTTTATGCCAAATTTTATAGCAAATCATGTAAATTGCACTTTTTATGAAATAGTCTTGAGAATTTTTTCATTTCCATTTGACACTATTTAAAGTGAAGCTTAGTAAAGGTATTTTTCTACTAGGAATTGAAGATACAGTTGCTGTTTTCTTTTTCCATGTAAAATAAGAGTGATTTTCCACCTGTGCGTCTCTCATAGGAGTAAATCTGTACCTTGCAAATACAAGATTTCAAGTAAACATTTATTAATACATGAATGATAAAAATAATAATTTTATCATTTTTAAATGCCTATTAAGTGCCAAGCAATGTTAACATATTTTGCATACATTATCAGTAATCTCCAAGATAAAGACCATCTTATAAAGACCACCTGTGGTCTGAAAAAGTTCAGTTTATTATAATAACTTGCTACTACAAGGGAACTGCACACCAAGGGAATCATGGGGTATGTCACCAAACACGGGAAGAGAGTTATTCCAGGATTTGGAAGAAAGATGAAGTGTAAAATTTAGAAGAAGCAGTGTTGAGATAGCCTCAAAGCATCTCTGTGTAAAGGGATTATCATCAGGCCTAAGCTAGCAAGAGTACTCAGGATCCTGTTTCCTTGGAAACTACAATGTGAAGATAAATGTGGAATGTTGTATGTGGAAACCCGTTATCTGAAGCCTTGCACCTGGGTTAGAAATTGAGGCTGTTCCTCTGTGTCAAAGTAACTCAAATCATCCAGGTAAGAGTGGTATTTTCCATTCTTAATGGAATAATTCAAACAGCAAATTTTCTGAAAATCTGTGACTTTAGAGAACAGGTTTCTCCACACTGTGTCCTTTTGTTGATTAACGAAAATTGTCTTCCTGGGTTTGCACCCAGCAAGGTGAGATTAGCTCCCTGGTACAAATAAGCAAACTCTAGAGATTCTGGGTACTTGCCCAATGTCATACAACTGTTAAGCGGAAGAGCCAAGCTTCGTATATACCTTATGAACCAGCAATTCTACTCCTAACTATATACCCAACAGATATGGAAACATATATGTTGCAAAAGCCAGGCATAGTTTATAGCAGCATTTTTAGGACCAAGCAGCATTTTTCTGTACTTAATTTTTATTGAGTTATAATTGATATACAATATCTATTGAATACAACAGAATGCACAGATATTAAGTGTTCAGTTCACTGAATTTTGACACTTGTATACACCAATGTAACTACCACCCAATCCAAGATTGGAACATATTCATTGTCACCCCAGAAAATTTCCTTGACTTATGCTCCTTTTGTTGTTGTTGTGTGTGTGTTTTTTTTTTTTTTTTAGAGACAGGGTCTCACTCTGTTACCCAGACTGGAGTGCAGTGATTCTATCACAGCTTCCTGCAACCTCAAACACTCTCAGGCTCAAGCAATCCTCCTACCTCAGCCTCCTGAGTAGCTGGGACTACTGGCACACACCATCACACCTGCCTAATTTATTTTTTGTAGAGACGGGGTCTCACTATATTGCCCAGGCTGGTGTCGAACTCCTAGACTCAAGCGATCCTCCCGCCTCAGCCTTCCAAAGTGCTGGGGTTACAGGAACGAGTCACTGCATCAGCCATATATTCTCCTTTCCAATTTCCCTCATCACCGGAAATCACTTTCCGATTTTTACCACCGTAGATTGTCTTACCTATGCTTGGATTTCATGCTTTATGTATTCTTTAGTGTTTGGCTTGTTTCAATCAACGTAGTGTTTCTGAGATTTATCCATGATGCTGCATATATCAGTACTTTGGTCTTCTTTATTGCTGAATAGTATTTCCTCATATGAATATACTTACAATTTGATTGTCCTTTCTCTTATTGATGGATGTTTGGATTGTTTCCAGTTTGGGGTTATTATGAAGTCCATAGCAGCATTTATTTTTACTAGTTTCAAACTGGAAACAACTCGAATGTCTTATCAACAGTAGGATGGATAAACTGTGGTATTACAGAGCACAAGAATAAATTGTGGCCTACAGCTATGTGAACACAGGTAACCTCTTCCAAACGTGTAGCCAAAGAGGGCAGACACAAAATGAGTACAATCTGCATCATTCCAGTTTTAATAAGTTTGAAGCTGGCAAAATTAATCATGTTATTAAAAGTCGGAATAGTATGTATTAATAGTTTTGAGGAAGAAAGGGAATAGGAATGGACGCATGAGGTGAGCTGCTAGAATTCTATTTCTTGATCTGGATGGTAGTTATGTAGGTGTGTTTACTTAATGAAAATTCATCAAGTCATATACTTGTGATATGCCCTCTTCTGTACATATGCTATACTTCAGTAAATAAATTTCATATTTTAAAAATATTATCACCAGTATGGTGAGCTACCTAGGGAATAGTAGAGAAGGGTCAATGGAGAAATTCACTTAGGTTGCAAATAAGACTGTATTAATATTAGCATTCATCATATATTTCTGGTGGGAATGAAAAATGGTATAATCACTTTGGAAAACAGTTTGACAGTCTCTTACAAAGTTAACTATAAATTTACTATACAATCCACCAATCCAGCAAGCCCACTCTGAGGTATTTACCCAAGAAGAAGGAAAACGTTGTCTATCAAATGTTTAAGACAGCTTTGTTCATGATAATCAAAAACTGGGGCCGGGTGCAGTGGCTCATGCCTGTAATCCTAGCATTCTGAGAGGCTGAGACAGGAGGATTGCTTGAGGCCAAGAGTTCAAGATGAGCCTGGGCAACATAGCGGGACCCTATCCCTAAAAAAAAGGCACTCTAGAAATCAGTGCAATAAAGTGGCATGCATGAGGTGAGGTGGATCATGCAGAGTTGAAAAAGAGGTATAAAAGTTGTGAGCTGCATCAATGTTCTGGTGGCCTAGAACTGACCTTGGGAGAAAGTGACTTTGGAAGGAAAAAAAACAAGTGAACATACATGTTCATTCTAATTTGTCCCTTTATCATCTTCCCTCTGAGGAAACCGAAAATGTTGATTCTGTAGCCGTCATAGATGATAATAGCTTACAAAATTGAGTGCATACTACGTGCCAAGCACTGTTTTAAAGGCTTCTAAATGTATTATTTAATCCTCACAACAACTCTGAGTTAAGTACAGACAGGATTCAAATCCACGCAGTCTGACTTCATAACACAACACAGCAGTCTCACTTTTCAAGAGACTGAGAATGAGTTTATTCTGATGGACATGAAATTCCTGATTAGCACAGTTAGGCTTTTAATTTTTTAAGTCTACAAGCAAGACGAAGTGTTTTCTAGGTTAAAGAGGATAATGAGATATGTCCATTGGTGAACCAGCAAGAAATAAATAAAAACAAAACCTACAAGTATACTTGAGTCAATATGAATTTTTATTAACACGCATTTGTGAAAGTCTGTACAAACTAAAACATTCCCATGTTTTAAAATGTCCATTATTACAAACATACAAAGAAACAAAAAGTGTTACCAAAAATTAGCTACTCAATTTCATGGTAAAACAGTGTCATGATTTTTAAAAATCAAAATTTCAAGACTGAGGTTTCTTCCTTCCCTTTTTGGAACTTACAGAAAGTTAGAAAATGTGTGGATTTGCTTTATATTAAATGCCAAGACCTTAAAAAAGGATTTAGTATAAAACTAAATATGTGTTTTTATAGTGTCATACTTCACATAACAGAATTTCAGTCTTTAAAATTAAAAAAAAATGACTATCATTTTTCACAATCTTTTCCCCATAGTCAATGCAAATGCATCTGAAAAATACTGACAGTTATCTTTACCTAAAAGTTTCTCATTCAAAAAGTTATAAAACTATTTAGCACTGCCCTTTCCCTTGCTTAGAAGGGAATTACATCCCCTACTAGGGTGGTATGTAAGCAACATGGTCCATTGTATATCTTATCAGAAGGAAGCTACCCATTTCCACATTTCAGTCCAATTACGTGCATGGCTCCACTTATGAGAATGCTATCACAAATTAGAGAGCATCTGCTTCTGAGGTACCTCATCTGTAGACTGACGTACAAATGTCATCTGCCCTCATGATTATTTGTAACTCTAGTACACCCTGCATTCATGATTCCAGGATAGTCAGTTTTGCTCTGTTTCATGGCACAACTCCACATCCCTAACTCCTTTCACAAACACCACATGGAGGACCTGAGAGTACGGGTAGAAATGCAAATCTATCCCCTTTGCTGGAAAAGTAAATCCATGTGCCTATTGGGTCAAGAAGGAAAGACAGGGCACACACGACTCCAGCTGAGGCCACATGCTTCTGAGAAGTACCTGTTCCCACCTTTCCATTCAAAGCAGGGAGTGTACAGGCTGGGGTGGGTGAGGAGGAGTGGGGAGAAGTATGGTGATGTCACTTCTCCCAATTGGACTCAGACTCCTTACTTGAGCAGCTCATGCTGACCCCAGAAATGTTCTATGGTTCAAATATTATCCCATTTTTAATCTGCTCATGTAAAAAAATGTTCTCTGACAGTAGCCCAGTATGACAACTGATATAAGCAAATATTTTTTAAAAAAGAAGTGGCAGTGTGAGAATTTAAAATCAATCACATAAAACAATCAGGAAAGGGGTGGGGGAGGGAAGTGTCCAGTACAACCTGGACAACCTTTCTTTCTGCCCTTACTTAAAAAGACAGACTGTTCAAATCTGTGCTATCTCCCTTAAGTATCTCGTTAAATATTCTTCCAAGAAATCCTCCAAAAGGCACTTAACTCCATACTTATGCATTGAATTGTTTCACCTTAGCAATCAGTTTTTAAGACTCCAAGGTAACAAGAAAGAAGATCTTATTCTTTTACTAAGAGCTAGAGAATAGGACTATTTTTTTCAAGAGGCATCACTTTTACAAGAAGGACTGGCTAGGCTACCATTATTCCTTTATCAAGAAAAAGTTTCTTTTTTTAAAAAATAAATAAAACTCTGGCTATACATAGTACAAAGTTCATACATAATATATCTGGAAAAAAACCCAAGAGATACCCTGAAGCAAAAGGTTTACTGGAGAGAGAAAGCCTCTTCCATTGTACCAAGTCTTAAGGTGGCAGTTTTCAAAGTTCAGAAGGTGGCAGTGATATATAATTAATGCCAAACGATTTGCTAATGGGTATGGCAGGATGCAATGATGGACCAAAAAAAAATCATTCTGCACATTACACTGAGCAGTGACTACCACAAAAAAAAAGAGTAGTACCAAAACAGAGAGAGAGAGAGAGAGAGAGAGAGAGAGAGAGAGAGAGAGAGAGAGAGAGAGAGAAAGGGAAGAGAAAAGGAAGAAGAGTAGAGGTTCTAGAAGTGAGAGAAAGAGAAAGAGAGCTTGAAACTCCAAACACTCAAGCATGCAGTCATAACACAACACAAACCAGGTGTTTCCATTCAGTCCACTGCAATCACACAGAGAAGGATAACTGTAATAAAATAGAGATTTCTTAAGAAAGCTTGCAATTACAGCCAGGTCGCCAACCCTAATCCAGCACAACTCCATTTGCTGTTGCTAGGAAGCCTCCTCATGGTCTCTCACGGAGAGGTGATAGCTCCTGACTTCTCAGACTTCTTGCTCTTGGACAAGGCAGCTGCCTGCTTCAGGAGCTCTCGGTTTTTGGCCTTAAAAAATCAGCGTAAGAAGGATGTTTTAAACATGATAGTATATGTTTTTTATGCAGAGTAAGTGCATATGCTAAGGCAGACAATGTAGAGGGTCAGAAAGAGATGAACAATTCTAGAAGTGGAAAATAACAGAAAGCTCTAGGGCTTGACACTTTGTTCAGGGAAAAGAAAGTATTTGCTAGAGGTTAATCGGTGTACCTTAATCTCTTGGGACCCACTGTTACAAAAGGATGCTCTATGCAATACAGACAAACCAGGGAGTGCCTTAATGAGCTGGACAAACAGAATTTATAATTCAGACATCTGGAATCACATATGGTTTATTCAAAACCAAAGAACACATTTCTTAATTCCACTGTTTTTGAGGAGAAAAGATCAGAACGCACCCAAGAGTAAAACAATACAAAATATCTAAAAGAAGGATTAATGTGATTTGTCAGTACTTTCAGAAAAAAATCTAGGAGATGATTACTCAAAATACAATTGGTTAGGTGCACTAAAGTTACCTGCAATTGTTCTGTAACTTCTTTGTGGGTTTTCTCCATCTGGTTCATTTTGGCTCTCATCTGAGATTCCTGGTACTGAAAATCAGCCTTCAACTCTGTAATCTAAAGGGAAAAAAGGCAGAATGACCAGAAGAAATTTCTGTGTAATAAGAAATATTTTGCTATCAGAGAAGTAAATTGTCCCCAAAATTAATGAAATCCAGGGCACTCCTGCAGATCCATACCTGAATCAAAGCCAGGGTTCCATATCCTATTTTTTTCTAAAGCTTTCCTGAAGATTACACAAAATCCCAAACTGACTTTTTTTTTTGAAATGGGGTCTCACTGTGTTGTCCAGGCTGATCTCGAATTCTTGGGTTCGAGGGATCCTCCTGCCTCAGACCTCCCAAATAGCTGGTATTACAGGTGTGCACCACTCTGCCCAGAAGAACTAAGACTTCTGAAACTTCATCACTAGCAAGTTTTTAAGATTTCATGTGTTGGCTGGGTGCGGTGGCTCACGCTAAGTGGTAGATGGTAATCCTAGCACTCTGGGAAGCCGAGGTGGGAGGATGACTTGAGGTCAGGAGTTCGAGACCAACCTGAACCACAGTGAGACCTCATCTCGACTAAAAATAGAAAAATTAGCTGGGCATAGGGGTGCATGCCTGTAGTCCCAGCTATTCAGGAGGCTGAGGCAGGAAGATCGCTTGAGCCCAGGAGTTTGAGGCTGCAGTGAGCTACAATGACCCCACTGCATTCTACCCATGGAACCCAGGATGGCAGAGTGAGACTGTCTCAAAAAAAAAAAATTTTAAATAAAATTTAAAAAAAGGAAAAAAAATTAAATTCCATCTATTAAAAAAAAAAGATTTCATCTGTTTAACATACGCCAACAACCCTCCAAACACTCACCTCCAAATAAAACAATGAAATGACCGATGGTTTAAGAGAAACTTTGAGAATAACAGCTGCAGCCAATTACTGGACTTTTACCATGTTACAGAAAAACTGTTTGATTACATTACTTCATTCAATCTTTATGATAACCCTGTGGGGGAGTATTCCTGTTTTATAGATGGGAAAACTGAGGTTTAGAAAGGGTTAGGTAACATAGCCAAGACCATACATAGTGTTAGCAAGTGACAGAGCTAGGTTTCGAACCCTAGGTCCCCTTTTGTAACTATGCTATTCAAGGAGAACAGAGAAGGGACATCTATAATACTAATATATTAGAGAGGTGATATGTGAGCTGAGCTTTAAGGTACAATAGCAACAGGCACATAAGGCGAAGAGAAGAGCATCCAAGCAAAGGGAACAGTATGGGCACCAACAGAGAAGTGAGAGATAACAGGGATTATTCGACTGGCCAATGAGCCTGGAGAGTGGCAGATTAGGATAGAGATAGGCAGGCATGATGTGGAAGAGAATGTGTTCCAAGCTGAGGAGTGTGACCTTGATCCTGAAAGCTATCGAAAACAATCTGATTTTGCTCCTTTAAAAACAAAAACCCTAACTTGGCCAGGCGCGGTGGCTCATGCCTGTAATCCTAGCACTCTGGGAGGCCGAGGCGGGAGGATTGCTTGAGCTCAGTAGTTTGAGACCAGCCTCAGCAAAAGCGAGACCCCGTCTCTACTAAAAATACAAAGAAATTAGCCAAACAACTAAAAACACAAAAAATTAGCTGGGCATGGTGGCGTGTGCCTGTGGTCTCAGCTACCTGGGAGGCTGAGGCAGGAGGATCGCTTGAGCCCAGGAGTTTGAGGTTGCTGTGAGCTAAGCTGACGCCATGGCACTCTAGCCTGGGCAACAGAATGAGACTCTGTCTCAAAAAAAAAAACAAAAAAAACAAAACCCTAACTCTGCAAAGCAGTAGAAACAAGTGTTCATTTTGTCTCTATTTTACAAAAATCCTTTTATGTGCCATCTGATCTAGCCCATGAAGAGAATATACTTGGGTCCATTTTGATCTGACGGTCATGGAGTAAAGTGGAAAGAACACAGGTCTCTTCCCATGAATCTCCATCTTACTGGCAGGAGAAAACCTAACAGTAGAAAGAACAGTAGAATCAGAAAGACTTGGGTTCATTCCCTTGTTCTGCCATTTACTAGCTATGTGATTTGGACACATTATTTAACCTTTTTGGAGCTGTTTCCTCATCTGTAAAATGAGGTAGAAATTAGATGAAAAGAATGCACGTAAATGATTTAACATTATAAATGTCTTAGCTGGCTATTCAGAACAAATCATAGCATTCTGAACTTGGCACAAGACAACATACGGTCTCAGGGAAAAAAAGAGCAGGAGGAGGGAGTTAGAAGTCTAAGAGGAAAAATATTGGAGGCATTCTTCATCTATGAAATTATTATGATAATAATTCTTACCTCAAAGGCTTGTTATAACAATAAATGAGTTAATACATATAAAGCACTTAGAATTGAGCCAGGCACAAAGTAAGCATCCAATAAAAGTTAGCTGTTATTATTATATTAAGGCAAAAATGAGATATTCTCTAGAACCTGAAAGTAAGATAAATAATGGACATGAATCAGAGCAAGGATGTAAAAAGTTCCTTTAAGGAGAGAGGATGACTCAGACCAGAATAAGACTGGTCTTACTCTGAGGATATTAAGATATTTGAAATATTAAGATTGAAGATATTCTATGTGAAGATACAATATTAACACTGAAGATATTAACTAAGATATTAATGTGTTTAAAGAATGGGTCACTTACTAAGGGAGTTGTCAGCAATGGAAGCACAGTGATGTAAGAGTCATGGAAAAGGTCCTACTGGAATGCTGTCTAGGGAGGAGGAAGACCTGGCCCACATACTTTAAGCACTAATGTCCCACAGACATGGTCATCCCCATGATAGAGATGGAGACATCAGGTTCTTTTAGCCTGACAGCATTAAACATTCCAATTACATAACTACGTCCTCTTGTCCCAACTCTATGCTCACTCAGCACCTTCTGATTACAACCTCCTAAGACAGCTCACCCTGAGAAGAGTAGTATGCTGTCACATGCCCCACTGTGAATTAAGATGTGGACACCACAGTTTTATTCATCAACTCTGTAAGCTTGGTTAACAAATGTCCTCTCTGAGAAGTGGAGGCTCCCTCTAAGTGCTGAGAAAAATCAGCTTTCTGAATCCACTTGACTGGAGTGGACTGACCAAGGTAATGCCATCCCAGGAGTCATGCTGGCAGACAGCTAGCCTCTCCCCAGGATGTCCCAGCCTTGCCGTGGGATCTTTTAAAGCGTCAATGGTTAGTACCCAACAAATATCTGTTCAACAGAGTTAACATCATGTCCCATGCCATATATTTCACCCCTCCATCATTTTGGTCTGACAGGCATTAACTACACCATACCTTTTTCTCTTTCTCTAAAATCATTTGATCCTTTTGATGCAACATCTTCTTCAGGGTAGCCACTTCTTCCTTCAGCTGGGCAATGATGACAAAGTGGTCAGTACCTGGTGAGTCCAGAGCCAGGTCTGGGGAAAAGCTAAATAAAAAAATGGAGGGGGGGAGGGAAATCATAACTTGGATGGATAAACTTTTCTCTACCTGATACATCCTGGGCCACTTCACTGCAAGCTCCTCAAGGGCAGGAGTAACTATCTGAATTCCCAGCATTAAGCACATTGCTCTATACGTGCCAGGCTTGACGGCATTTGCTGAACTGCACAGGTGAGGTGGTCACCAGGTAACTCTACCAACCAAAACCACAACCCGGCAACATTCCCTCAGCATCTTCTCTCACATTCAGGACTGAAATAAATGCCACATCCCAAGAACCAAGGATATTGTCTCAGGTACATTAAAGATCCTCAATGATTTACTGGTGAAACAGTCACAATTTTGTGATTGGATAATTAAATTCCAGATAAATTATAAACTGTAAGCTCATGCATTTTTCTTTAATGCTCCCCATAGAGCTTGTCTTTCAGCTCTTTGTCTTCTGCTCCAAAGCCCTGTGATATGTTACAGCTGCTCAGAAGCTGTTACCTTCCTGCCCAGGAGCAGTCAGTCCTTATCAACAAAGATGAAATTAATGGGAAGGAAGCCAGCTCTCCCAGGCTACAACTGGCCTGTGGATTGCCATTCCTAATATCAAGAAGCCTGCAGACTGTCATTTCCTTTTTTGTTTGTTTGTTTGATACAAGGTCTTGCTCTGTTGCCCAGGCTAGAGTGCAATGGCATCATCATAGTTCAATGAAACCTCAAACTGTTGGGCTCAAGTGATTCTCTTGCCTCAGCCTCCCGAGTAGCTGGGATTACAGGCGTGTGCCACCACACCCAGCTAATTTTTCTATATTTTTGTAGAGACGGTGTCTTGCTCTGTTGCCCAGGCTGGTCACAAACTCCTGCCCTCAAGCAATCCTCCTTCCTTGGCCCCCCCAAGATACTGGGATTACAGGAGTGAGCTACTGTGCCCAGCTGTCATTTCCAATATTAAGAATTCTGTGACATTTAGTTAGGAAAGGAACAAAGAGGTGGCAAACTCCAGAGTCACATCACGACTTGGGTTTTCAACAGATTCCTCCCAGCAACAGCACTGGAGCATTCTATGTTCTTTTAGCAGAGTCTCTTAATAAGGAAATTATATGTACAATCTTGTCTATACATACAGTGGGTGGTTTTTAGGGTGACAATCCAAAGTTTTCAATGGCTGGTCAAAGGTGTCTCAGACACAAAACAAGTTAAGGAATCATAACCAAAAGGGTTAAATCTTGCCCTTCTCTAGAGAATTCCCAAAGGAAGCTCTTTACTTTTCCCAGGACAATCTTTTAGTAAAACAAATCTGTTTTTCCTAGGCATACGTTAGAATACTGCCTATGTCAATATAGCAACAATTCGTAGTTCCCCCTTGCTGTTGGGTCTTTCCTGTGATCTTAAGCCACATCTAATAACCAGCATTTCTCTACACAGGGAGGAAACTCCAAATAGCAAGCCTAATCACTGGACATACTTCCTCATAGTTACCAAGTCAAACATGTCTATGGCTAGAATTGGAAGACATCATCCATTGATAAGAATATTCCAGCCCCCGCCTCAGTCTACATGAAACATTATGAGAAGAATGGCAGAGGAAGAATGAATCAATGCTTCCATAACTGATGAACGTGCAGAATTACTGGATAACAAAAAGTAAATGCAAAATCATAAAACGAGGCATACAGGAGAAAGTATTGAAAAGACTATCACAGTCTCCACCAGTTCCAGATCTGGAAGTGCCCTTATATCTGTTTCAAAACCTGCCAAGGACCTGTCTTCCCTCAACTTAACAGTCTATGTAAACCCATAACTAGAGCAATGAATGAAATGGAGTAATGAACTAGTATAAATAACTTTTTGTCATCCCTAAAGCTCCCAATGTTCTGCTCTACCTGCTTCTTGAGAGGATTCCTCCCATACCAATACATTGTTGACAAACCAGTCCAGTCTATCCTGTCTTAGGGCCTGAACTCTCTAACTCTCTAATTCCTGGTTCCATAAGAACTGCTGGAAACGAAAAAAGATGGCTAGATTAGTAAGGCAGAAAATCCAGTCACTTTCCAAATGCCTTCAATGAAGGGGAACTCACTACTTCTCCAGGAAACTTCTTGTCTCTTATAAAAGCTCTTAATATAGGAACAATTTTCTCAGACTGAGCCAAAACCTGCCTCTCTGTGACCCTACATGTTGGTCTCCAGTCTGTCCTCAAATAAGTCTGATCTTTCAGGCACGTTTCAAAGGCAGAATAAAATAAAATTACAAGGAAGAAAAAAGAATGCCCTTTAGAAACAATAAACCACAAAGCGTGACTGGGTGTCACCCTCTGTTGAGATTGTTTTTATTGTCTATGGAACAATAAACAAATATGAATAAAAACTAGCTGGTACATTTTCTCAAGGACAGAAAGCTAGAAATTAACTCATATTTTCCTCAAATTGAAAAGTTTTTATTATAATCTCAACAAACAAATTAGGAGATATCAAGACGGAGGCTGTGAATCTTGTACATATGAAAAAAAGACTGAGGCATCTTACAATTATAAAACCATTAGAGACAGTTAAGATAATGTGTTCTGTCTATGATACAGAAGGCTAATAGACAAAGAAAAAGAGAAGGAAAAATAATCAAATATGCCTCAGTATTAAATAAGAGATGTACTCGCTTCGGCAGCACATATACTAAAATTGGAACGATAGAAGATTAGCAGAAAAAGAAAAAATTTTTTAATAAACAAAAATAAATAAATAAATAAATAAATAAGAGAGGATAATGTGGTAGTATAGAAAGGTCAGTGGAAAAGTATTAGGGAGCAACATGCAGAGACATGGGGAATAAAAATAAAAGAATAAGAGCATAAATTTAAAAGTACATGGATATTTTAAAAGTAGATTCAGAAAGTGGATATGATTAATTAAAAACTGTGAGGCAGCCACAACAATAGATGTTTCATAAATAAGACTGATTACACTTGGTACAGAATTGAATTGAAATAGGTATGCAGTACAAAAAATGTTTGGCTTGCATGACATCTGAAAAGGACTGTCCAAAAAAGAAAAGATTGTCAGAATGCTTTTTTCAAAGTAAAGTAAGAGCAGAAAAAACACAAAAAGTAAAAAGGATAGCAAAATGTAACTTATTTTATGCTATGAACATCTGAAAAAAAAAAAAAGAAATGCAAACAAGTAGAATAGAATGTTAAGACTGCTAATGCAAGAACATTCAAATAGAATTTGTACATTTATGAAAATAATTTTATGGCAGCAGAAAAAAGTTTCCAAATTTTTAAATTATAAGAGTAAATTACACTAAAAATTAGCATGTCGTTTTAAGGAAAAAGTGATCTTTTAATCTCTTTCCCAGAGGACATCATGAAATACCATGTACCTGAGTCAAGGATCATCCTACTTGAGGAAAACAGTCACTGCTGGTGACCAGATGCAATAAAACCATCTGAACAGAAAACATGAGTTTTTAGCTTGGTGTATCCATAGCAATAGACAGCAAGAATAGTGGCAGTAGCTCAAGAACAAAATAAGCTAAAAGAAGATAAACTTTAAGGATTGGTTGGTTAAACTAGAGGATATGAATGAGGTTTTTCCAGACCATTCCAACACAGCCTGGATCATAAAGGACCACAAAACAGAAATGATGACCCTAAAGCCAAAGATCCTGGCATAGGTCTTTATAAAGCAATTCAAAAAGTTCTTTCCTTAAGGGGATGGACAATTTGTGCCACATCTAGTTTCTTTTGGCCAGACTGGCTGCTCAGACAACAGTAGGCTGACCAGAAAGAGGGTCTAAATATCTAAATTGAGTTTTTTTTTGGTTTTTTTTTTTTGTGAGACAGAGTCTCACATTGTTGCCCAGGCTAGAGTGAGTGCCGTGGCATCAGCCTAGCTCACAGCAACCTCAAACTCCTGGGCTCAAGCGATCCTTCTGCCTCAGCCTCCCAAGTAGCTGGGACTTTAGGCACGAGCCACCATACCCGGCTAATTTTTTGTTTCTATTTTTAGTTGACTGGCTAATTTTTTCTATTTTTAGTAGAGGCGGGGGTCTCGCTTTTCCTCAGGCTGGTCTCAAACTCCTGACCTCAAGCAATCCTCCTGTCTCAGCCTCCCAGAGTGCTAGGATTACAGGTGTGAGACACCTTGCCCTAAATTAAGCTTCTTGAATTAAAGTTTAAAACCAATGAAACTAGCTGTAAACACTTCGTAGAGTCTGAAATCAAGTTAATGAAAAAGGCAGTGGGAAAGAGTAAACTTCACAGATGTTTTGTACTCCCCTAAATAAACAAAATTCAGTCCTGGTAAACGTGTATGTTGGTCTGCTCCCATATCCACCACTGGCTGGGAGGGAGAACTGTGAACGGGAGTTGTTTTCAGAATGGAAATGATTCCAAGAATTTTAGGGAAAAGTATGTCAGATAGGCTCACTTCAGAATGCCTGGGCCTAGAAAAACAGGGAAATGAATGGTTGGCCCCAAGACTGTTGGGAAGAAGCCCACTGCACCAACACAGATGGGATGCTTTGGACATTAAGACAAAGCGCTTGTAAGGGGAAGCACTGCTGAGAAGGAGAGAGGAAAGGGAGGAATAAAAATAGGCATTTAGACAGGCCAAAAATGAAACAAAAATTTAAATGCATCTTATTCTCTCCTGATCCAGCATCTACACTAGGCTGGCTTTCTGAAAGCTAAGGAAGCATGGATCATCACTCACAAACTTAGTAACGCTGTCTTGACCCAACTTGTCTCTGTTCTGCCTCTCGAGACCAACTCCTGACCTGCCTGGAGGAAGCTATGGGCACAGACCACAGAGAAAAGCGTCCAGCTCTTCACTTGTTTCAATTATTGTGGGGGAGTTATTTAATGGACTAAAGAATTCAACTGCTATTAAATCCAGTTACGAGTTCTTATCTTCTAATGACAAGATTAGATTTATAAACAAATATCAATATTGTTTATTTATAAACTATGAAGTGGCTAGTGTAGCACCCCTGAAAGGTTTACTGACAGCCGTAGACAAGGCACACTCTAATATGTATTCCTGTTTCAGGAACTGTGTATGCATTTCAAATGTATGTACACACATAATCCAACTGGCTCACCTGTCTCCATTAGTTGTGATGGACTCAAACTTGGACTTTTTCTTTGGGATTTCATTTTGAATTGAAGATGTAGAAAGTGTTTTCTGGCTTTTAATGGCAAAAATAGACACACACACATTAGAAAGCAAAGATTAATAAAATATCACATGAAAGTCTGTCAAATGGACCATGTAAGACAGTAGCTCTTCTATGCAAGAGCTAATTGTTCTTGATTATTATTAAAATCTACAAAGGTGTTGATTTTGTAGGTCCTGGATGCATGGGTAGCTATATAGTTTCCACAGGAAATTTGGCCTTAATTAAATATTACCTGCTTTACTAATAACCATGAGAACAGAATCAATAAAACTTCAATAAGAAGTATAATCTGTCTTATAGTTAGAAAGTACTTTTACATTGTCCCACATGCATCTTATAATTCAGTGAGGAACAGATAAATTATTATCTCTACTTTGCAGAAACAGCTCATCAAAGTTAACTTATCTACTAAAGGATATACAGCTGGTTAGTAGTAAAGCTGGAACTAGAAACCAGGTCATCATATTTGTACTCCTAGTCTAGTTCTTCTTCACTGTATCTCTGTGAACCTACTGGTATCTGAGTCCCATAACAACACTAAAAACCACTTTTAACCCCAATGAGTTCACCAAAACTGGTCCTAAAACAAAAGCTGGAAGCCTGTACCTGCTACACAATCCTTTTACTTTGATGGATGTCCAACTGCAAAGTCCAAAGGATTCTTCAGACCTTTCCTTATATCATCTCTCTTCAGTATTTGATACCACTGACCACTCCATCCTTCTTGAAACCTTCTCCTCACTTGGTCATCCTCTGACTTTTGACACAACTGCTTCTTAGTTCTCTATCCTTAAATATTAAATGCTTCTAGGGTTCTTTTCTCCCCCTCTAATCCAAGAGCAAGGTTTTAACAACTACCTATCAAAGTGGTTGGAAATGGTGCTCCCCAGAACACCAGCATTAGAATCATCCAGGATGTTTATAAAACAATGTAGATTCTTAGATTCTACCCTAGTCCTACTGGATTAAACTCTTGGTGGGGCAGCAGGAATCTGCATTTTTTTATGGTATTAGAAGTGTCCATAAAAAAGGAATCTCCATTTTAAATAATCCCTACTCCCAGTGATTCTTATGTGTACCAATGGCCCACATCCAGACCTTTCTTCTGAGTTCTAGGCTAAGCTCCTCTAAGTAATTTGTCTTGGTGCTTCAAACTCAACTTCCAAAACTGAACTTCTCTTCTCCCCTTCCTATATTCTCTCCCAGTTAAGGATCCACCTGCTCACCCAAGAAAGAAACTTGGGAATTGTCCTTTACTCACTCAGCTCCTGCCATGTATCTGTTCACCAGATTATCTAAGTTTCTCATAATCCTCCCTTCAAAGCATCCTCCTGAATATCTGCTTTTTCCATCAAGTGAGGAGATGAGGTTCTTGTTTTGTGTGTGTGTGTGTGTGTGTGTGTGTTTTTTTTTTTTTTAAGAGACAGAGTCTTGCTCTGTCGCCCAGGCTGGAGTGCAGGGGCACAATCTCAGCTCACTGTAACCATGAACTCCTGGGCTCAAGTGATCCTCCTGCCTCAGCCTCTTGCGTGGTTGGCATTACAGGAGGACACAACCACACCTGGCTAATTTTTAAATTTTTTTGTAGAGACAGAGTCTTGCTATGTTGCCCAGGTTGGTCTTGAACTCCTGACCTCAAGCAATCCTCTTGTCTCAGCCTCCCTAAGTGCTGGGATTACAGGTACCAGCCACTGTGCCTGGCCCCGGCCAGCGTTAATTTTTAATGCGGATTTACTCCCTCCCCTGCCTATATCTCTTCAATGGCTTCCCACTAACCCTGTGATCAAGTTCACGCTCCTTCCCAGGTCTGCAGAACTGCTTCTCCTCTCATTCCCCAGCTCCTAACCATAAACTCCAGCAATATAAAAGAACTCACAACTCTCCAGGGTTCCATGCGGTCTCCTGCCTTCCCAAATGCTACTCTCTCAGCCTAGGATGCCTCTGCCCATTCCTTAGGTGATGATTCCAACGCATGCTAAGACTCAACTTCAACGCCAGCTCTTCTCCAAGCCTGCTTCCCTTACATCTCAAGGCAGTTAATTCTTACTGCATCTCATGCCTGTATCTTGACACGTTTCCACTGTGGTAGCCATCACGTTACATTGAAATGATTTGATTGCAAGTCTGTCTTCCCTACCAGACTGCGTATTTTTAGAGAGCAGTATGACTCTTTTATTCATTTCTGCAGTCCTGGCAGAGTCCCTGGCCCATGAGATTTCTTAATAACATTTGCTGAATAAACAGTCATAATAGTAACAACAACAAAAAATAACTAAAATGTATTGAATATTTCCTGTATGCCAGTTACAAAGCTAATCACTATGCATGCGCTACATAATTTATCTTCACAACCACCCCATGAGGTAACACTATTACTTCCCTCATTTTATAGATGAGAAAACTTGCCCAAGAGCCCCACAGGGAACTTGGCAGAGCCAGGATTCCATCCAGAGCCAGAATTCTTAACAATACTACAGAGACTCTGAAAGGAAACTAAAACAATGAAAGGACATTTTCTTGACTATATCCCACCAGGACAAGCCTAGAACATCTATTAACCTCCTGGCCAAATACAAATTTAAAAACCATACCCTTCAGAAAGTGAAATGTCCAATCTTCTAGGGAGATAACCCACTCTGTGAGGAGAATACTACATGTGAAAGTAGAGTAAGTTCCACAAACCTTTCAGACACAATACACAGTCAGGGAAAAAAAAAATACAATGTCAGGAAATCCTGATACATTACAGAAATCTCTCCAGCCTTTGGAAGATACAGGAATTATAAAATATAACAAATGAGCTTCCTCCTATAGGCTAGTAACTGGAGAGAAAATAGGAAAATTTACATGAGGTAGTATGTTCCACGACTGATTATGAGTATTACATCTGACCTACCAGCACTTCTAGTCCTATCTCACACCCTGGGGTTACCTGGTATAATGGCCACCACCACTCAGGCGACTGTACTGCTCCTTCTCCTGATGGCCAGCACGAGAAGAGCTGCTCAGGTGTTTCCTCTGCTCTTTGGTCTTCTGCAGGACCCGTTTGTATGAAAGTGTGCACAGCCAGCACAACAATTTCCCGTCTACCTGAAAGATGAGGAGACAAATATAAAGAACAGGGAATGTTCTGCACTGGCTGAGAATGTGTCATTGGGAGCTAGAACCTCTGGGTTCAGTCCCAGCTCTGCCACTTACAAGTTGTGTGACCTTGAGAAAGTCACAGAGGGTTACTGAAAGGACTTAGTGACATAAGGTAGGTAAAGCACTTAGCATAGTGCCAGGCACATAAGCGTTGCTTAATAAATATCAGTTGCTAATTTTATGTATTAATATCTTTTTGTTTCTCCTCAACTTAGCAAACAGACCAGAGCAAAGTTCTCACAAGAATTTCAAAAGACACAAATATGTCCATGGTGCTCATTAAGGAAAACTCAGCAGGGAGAAGAGATGAAATATAAAATCTATACTCCACGTTTGTTTGTTTGTTTGTTTGTTTGTTTTTGAGACAGAGTCTCGCTCTGTTGCCTGGGCTAGAGTGCTGTGGTGTCAGCATAGCTCACAGCAACCTCAAACTCCTGGGCTCAAGGGATCCTCCTGCCTCAGCCTCCCAAGTAGCTGGGACTACAGCCATGTGCCACCATGCCTGGCTAATTTTTCCTATATATGTTTAGTTGTCCAGCAAATTTCTTTCTATTTTTTAGTAGAGACGGGGTCTTGCTCTTGCTCAGGCTGGTCTCGAACTCCTGAGCTCAAACGATCCACCCACCTTGGCCTCCCAGAGTGCTAGGATTATAGGCAAGAGCCACCGCACCTGGCCATCCACATTTTTTTTTAATTGACAAAATTTGTATACATTTACTGTACAAAACATGTTATTTCAAAATATGGATATACTATGGAATATCTAAATTGAGCTAATTAGTAATATATTACCTCACATCATTTTTGTGATGAGAACACTTAAAATCTACTCTCTTAACAATTTTCAAAAATACACTGCTATTAACTATAGTCATCTTGTTGTACAATAGATCTCCTGAATGTTTTCCTTCTATGTAACTGAAATCCTCTGGCTAACATCTGCCCAAACCCATCCCCCCTCATATTTTAGTTTTAATACCTTAAAAATGGCTCACAAAATGGTGAGAACCTTCTCTCAGATGGAAAGAAAGACCATAGATGAGAAGCTTGCAGGTACCTAGGCCCTGGTGAACCATGGCACTGTTCAAATTAGAAAAAGTCAATTCCTTTGAGCAGAAGTTCCTCTGTACCAGGCAGCAAGGCACACAGCTAGAAAAGTATAATGTGGCTTCCACCATCCTCTGAAACTGGGATGCCTTTGTACAGCATTCAGACTGCAAAACCATTATAAGGAAGTCTGGGACAGGTGCGAGGCAGGCAGGGCTGGTGAATTATTCAGGTTGGGAAGGGAGTATGCTGATATTTTATGGAATTTTATAGCTTTCTTATTCCTGAAATTATATCTCATGCCCCACTTTGAACATGGGTAGTCTACATCATCATTTATCTTAAGTGTTTATCTTATCAGCAAAATCTTCCTTGCTCCCCAACCCAAATGATTATCCTACTTCCAATAAGCCATTTCCACATAACCACCAGGGGGCTTCTTAATCGTAAATCTCATCATATCCTCTCTCAAATCTAGTGGTTTCTCATCACATCTAGTATAAAATCCAAACTTTGTACCATGCCTATGTTTACTTAACTATAGCCCCTACCTGCCTCTATAACTTTCTTTCTTTTCTCTTCCCCTTCTTCACTCTGCCTTCTTTCTGTTCTTCCCATGTGCCAGGTTCATTTCTGCCTTAGGGTTTTTTTCATAGCTGGTCCCTCTCCCTGGAATTTTGCCCTCCAGAGCTTCCCATGGCTGCTACCTTCTCGCCTTCCTAGTTTCAACTCAAATGGTAACTCCTCTTAGGTGAGCATGATGGCCCACGCCTATAATCCCAGCACTTTGGGAGGCCAAGGCGGGAGGATTACTTGAGGCCAGGAGTTCTCCTTTAAAAACAAACTTTAAAAACAAAAGATAATCCTCTGAGAATTAAACTATCAAAAACAAATAATCATAGATAACAGATTCAGTACTTACCATGTATCAGATTCCATTGCAAGGGCTTTACACATAATAACTAGATCTTTGTAACAACCATGAGGGCTCATCATCCCCATTTACAGATGAGGAAACTGAGGCACTGACAGATTAACATGCCCAAAGTCACACAGCTAATAAGTGACAGAACCAAGATGTCAATCCACATATTCTGAGCCTAGATTACCCACTCTAAATCCCTAAATTTAGCTTTCCTCTCTTAAAGTTTATGAACATGTGATTGTGGATGTCTAAAAATATCCAAACCCTTAAAACAGCATTATCAGTAATAAAACAGAAATATAATAAATTCTAGTATAACCAGATTAATAAAAATTAGCTATTCCAATTAATAATAATATAGGTACCATTTACTGAGTTATTATTATGTGCTAGGCTCAATATTGAGTGTTTTATATATACATATCTCAATTAAATTTCCCCATGTCCCTGTAGTAACTACTGGTATTCCCATTGGGAAAGATGAAGAAATCTACACAGGATGAGGATAAGTAACTTGCCCAGGATCATTCAGCTAGCCCCAGGAGTGGGAAGGGACACACGTTTGGCGATCTACAAAGCTTATATTACCTCCTGAATACTAATTCAGCTTTTCCAGTATCTTGATTTAGGGAAGAAGTACCCTGGTTGGCAGGCAGGAGTATTCTGGTCACTGGAAAGTTATATCTTTCCATTATAAATTAATGAATTTGGTTAGCAAGAGTCAGCCATTCTCAAAAACACCTCTGGCCACCAAAAAAGAGTTTCTGAATTACATTCTTTGATTCAATAAATAGTTACTGAACACCTACCATTGCCAGGCCACTGAAAATATAGCAGAGAACAAGATGGACAAAGAGATCACATTCTAGTCGGGGGTGGACAAACATGTAAGCAAATAAACAAGACAATTTTTCATGACATCACATGCTATGAAAACAATAAAACAGAGTGATATGATAAAAGAGTGACTGAGGGAGTTAGTGAAAGGTCTCTGTGAGCAGGCGGTATCTGAGCTGAGACCTTACACGAGGAATCAGTTATGATACTCCGCAGAAGGGTGCATCAGGCAAAAGGACAGCCAGCGCAAGGATGGGAATAAGACTGACATGTCTGATGGACTAAAAGGCGGCCAGGAGGTCTGGAACAAGGTGAGAGGCGGGAAATGTGACAGAAAATGAGACTGAGAGCGGGATATGGGCCTTGCAGGCCATGGAAAGGATTTGGGTTTTATTCTAAGTGCAACTGGAAACCACTGGAAGATTTTAAGCAGGAGAGTAAAATGACCAAGGCACCACCCTTCCACACAGAGCCTCCCTCTAACGTCATCTTCTTGTGATTTTTAACTTCAACAGACAGAAACATTCAAAGAGCCAGACAGTAAAAGTGGTAATACTACTCCATCTTGCTTAAGTCACAATCTCTTCTTTACAGAGTTCTGTAGAATTCTGCCAATCACCATTTCACTGATGTGAAGTAATCACTATAATTCAGATTCTCACGAAATGTTAGAATATAATGATCCACATTAGATGAATGAAGAAAACAAAATCTGAATACCTTCTTTCAGGTTAATAACAGAACCGGGAAAGAAACTGGCAAATCTTTCTTTGTTATATGTCTTTTTAACAGAATTGGGCCACCTTAATTTCTCTGAAAGGAAAAAAAAAGTCATGAAAAATATAGAGATTTACCTTCTTTCTATCATCTTTCCTGTCAAATGCACACTGCTGCTTGCACTGTTCACAAGAATAGGGTGGTCCATACTTCTTCTCTGAATTTGTGCAGCGCTGGCATTTATTGCCAATAAATGCTGCAATTATGTTGCAATACTGACAAGGTTTGGGCTAAAAGAGGGAGAAAAAAAGGGTCAAGTTAAGTATTATTATCATAAAATACCAGTGCATTTTTTAAAGCAATAATCGTAGTCCATTAATCACGGTAAAAATGTATTCCTAACTTCATAAATTTGCTTTTATATTGATCAAACGAAACCCAATTCTTAACACTACATAAAGCATTTTTCTACAAAGGACTATTGATTTTAAAATAAATAAAAGAACAAATAACAAAAAACCCATTATTGTGTATGCTGAGACTTCTATGAGAAATCCAACAGAATCCGCTCTTTGGGGAAACTAGCAAGTGCTTCCAAATTTCTGAAAAGGTGTCTTTGCCATTATCAGTGTATAAACATGCTGGGAGAATGCCTGCAGGGACATAGTATCCTGAATCCTCAGACTAAGAGGAAAAAAAAAAATCATTCATCAAAATGAATAATCAGCTGTTACCAAACCAAGAGGTCAAATCATAGAATTCATCTAATTCATCTTTCCCCTTCTCATTCCACATTGGTCACTGAAGCCTCTCAAGGAAAATTATAATCTTAATCCTGGCAGAGTGACTACAAACAGAGAACTCCTTAACAATAAGTATTAGCTAAATTTGAAAGGTGAAGTACAGGACTAGATATATTACACATAACTATTTGTTCTAATAAAAATATTGTATTGACATTAACAGTTCACAGAAGGTAAGGTTCCAAGAGACCCAAGTACTCACTGTTAGGTTCAGAGAAATCCTACTTACCGTTCCATACAACTGCACATTCTGAGCACATTTCTTGCATATTGTATTGGTTTTACTGTTAAGGAAGAAAGAGACACAAAGCTTTTCTTAGAACATCTAAAAAATGATTCTTCCTTAAGCCCAAGGCATTTGCTCAGTGCTGAGGGACAAGGTGAAATATGGTCTGGACACCTGGGTAACTGAAGTTTGAGTATCTGGCCAATCACTCTTAATCATTATGTGGTTATAAATTTTATTATCTCAAATAAAATGAGGCTTTGGTTAAAATGGAGAGTGAAACCAGGCGTGGTAGTGCACGCTTGCAGTCCCAGCTACTCAGGAAGCTGAGGCAGGAGGACTGTGTAAGCCCGGCATATCAAGTACAGCCTGGGCAACACAGGAAGACCGTGTCTCTAAAAAAAATAAAAAATAAAAAAATTAAAATTCAAAACAATGGAAAGTGAGTTATTTCTAATTAAAACATCCTCAAGTATCACTAAGTAAAATTATCGAATATGGGGAAGACCCTCAAATTATTATGTTACACGGAAATGGACTACTAGAAAAAAATTAATTCTTCTTAATTCAGGTGAATAGTTGAGAAATTTGAGATGAGAAATAAAGCATGTGTTTGGAATATAAACTCAGAGATTCTATCCATGTTGACCTTACTCCATCTGTGTTCTCCTTTATAAGTAAAAGCATATGAAAGCCTCAGGGCTGGGGAAAAAGACACTATGACAAAATATTTTGTCAATATTTCCAACTTCTGCAAGAGTGAAGCACTGACAAAAATAAAAACGTCCTTTGCCTTGTGAAGAACGAACAGTTATAATATTACCTAAATGCCTGAAGTAATAAAGTTACCTGGGGGAAAAAACATCTTCGAATAAAGTCTAACCCTTCACTAGGGGAGGTATAAAAAGTTTGATGTGGAAGAACAGTTTGAATGCTTTGAGGCTAAAAATAAAGTCACATAAAAATCTAGTCTATTCTCTATATTGTGATGATTTTCCCATAAAATTCCTATGAATATGACCATAAAGTTAAACAAAAGAAAAATCTCAGAGTCAAAAATATTTAAATTAGACTGGGCACAGCGGCTCACACCTATAATCCCAGCACTTTGAGGGGCTGAGGTTGGAGAATCACTTGAGGTCAGGAGTGCGAGACCATCCTGAGCAATATCGAGACCCTGTCTTCACTAAAAATAGAAAAAATTAGCCAGGTGTGGTGGCACACACTTGCAGTCCCAGCTACTCAGGAGGCTGAGGTAGGAGGATCACTTGAGTCCAGGAGTTTGAGATTGCAGAGAGTTATGACGATGCCACTGCACGCTAGCCAGGTGACAGAGCAAGCCTCTGTCTCAAAAAAAAATTATTTTTTTAAATTAAAATAAGATACTAAGGCTGGGCACTGTGGCTCACACCTGTAATCTTAGCACTTCAGGAGGCTGAGACAGGAGGATTGCTTGAGGCCAGAAGTTAGAGATCAGCCTAAACATCATAGCGAAACTCTGTCTCTACAAAAAATAAAAAAATTAACTGGGTGTGGTGGCATGTGCCTGTAGTCACAGCTGCTTGGGAGGCTGAGGTGGGAGGATTGCTTGGGCCCAGGGGTCTGAGGTTGCAGTGAGCTATAACACCACTGCACTCTACCCTGGACAAGAGAGTGAGACCCTGTCTCAAAAATAAATAAATATCAGGTAACATTTGCTAAAATTTTTTTTAAAAATTAAAAATTAAAATAAGATACTCAGACAAAATATTTTCCAGGGCAATCTGCTGCCACTTTAAAAAGGCAATAAGCAGGATGATGGCTATGGAAGTCAGAATCTGCTAAGGGGTGTGTAACAACTCACCTGCCAAAAGAAAAAAATAAAAATAAATAAAAAGGCAGTAAAAGAAGTGAGGGGCATTGAAAGAGATCTCTAGAAAGATTAGCATCAAAGATCCTGCGACACTGAACAGTATTTTGATTTACACCTAGATTTATTGCTGAAGGAATGGGCTATATGTCAATCTATACAAAAGCTCCTGACATTTTAGAAAACATGCAAAGAAAAATTATCTCTATGATCCATCTTGAAATAATTTGTGTGTGGTGTAAATTAAGGGTCAAAGTTCGTATCTCACCACATACACAAATTAACTTGAGATGGATCATAGGCCTAAATGTACAAACTAAAACATAAAGCTTCTAGAGTATATTCTCTATGAGTCCATTTATATAAAGTTCCAGAACAGGCAAAACTAATCTATGGTTAGAAATAAAAATTAGAACAGTGGTTGCCTGCGGGAAATAAGGGTATGGGGGTTGACTGGGATAGAACATGAGAGGATTCTCTTGGAGTGATAGTAACATCTTATATTTTGATAGGATTTGGAATCACACAGATATATACTGTTTGTAAAATTCATTGAATGATGTATTTAAGGTTTGAGCATTTTACTATATGCAAATTTTGCCTCAAGGAAAAAAAAAAAAAAAAAAAGAACTGTAAGGCTAGAACAGTGTCTCAGGCCTGTAATGCTAGTACTCTGGGAGGCCAAGGCAGGAGGAACACTTTAGCTCAGGAGTTCAAGATCATCCTGAGCAAGATCCATCTCTACCAAAAATAGAAAAAAATTAGCCTGGCATGGTGGCATACGCCTGCAGTCCCACTTACTCAGGAGGCTAAGGCAGGAGGAGCCCAGGAGTTTGAGATTCCAATGAGCTATGATGACACCACTGCACTCTAGCCAGAGGGACAGAGTGAGACTTTGTCTCAAAAAAAAAAAAAAAACTGTAAACAAATATTTAACTCTAGTTAATGATATGCGTGCTGAAGTGTTTAGGTATCAAGTATACCGATGTCTGCATCTGCAACTTTAAAATGCCTCAGAAATAAAATGGACTGAGGCATTGATGGATAGAGATGAACAGATGAATAGATGGAAATAGAGTAAAATGTACATTATAGAATTTAAGTAGTGGGTATACAGATGTTCACTAATTCAATCTTTTTTTTCCATTTGAAAATATCTGTAATAAAATGTTGGGGAAAATATCTGTAGACTTGAAATGAGGCTTATTGTAGGACGGGTTTCTTTTTTTTTCTTTCCCCAGCTGACACCTTGATTTCATATCATAGGATTGGTTTCTTGTGCCAAAAAGATTATAACCACAATATAAAATGATCAAGGGTCTGAAAAATAACTTCAAAACTTTAAGTAATCACATGGAACAATATGTTTACTATACACCCTGCAGTGTGTATCTTACTCCACAAACAAATTAATTGAAGATGGACTACAGACCTAAATATTTAGAAACTGTAGACTGTGGGTATAATACACAATCTGTGTATAATATAATTGATTACAGATCTATACATGAAATGCAATCAATTACAGATTTTGAGAGGAAAAAGCCTATCAACATCTTTCATGGTCAAGAAAACTCTACCTCTCCTGCTGGTACTCAGTCCTGCAGTAGGTGCACTTCACAACAGGGTGTGCAATCCGACATTCCTGAAATGAAATGAGGATATAATTTTAAAAGGCAGTCACAAATGGAAACAGCCTTCAGTAGGAAGCAGAAGACCTGCGTACTATTCCTAGCATAGCTACTATGCTTGAGTGAGTCACTTAAACTTTCTGGGCCTTATTTTTCTCCTCCGTAATGTCGGCATCATTGCCCTGCTGTTGATGTGGGAGTTAAATAAGCATTTATATGGAACTAGTCATAAATCATAAAATAAACATGCATGAATAAGCCCGAGACTGGGAATCAGAAGCCCTGAATTCTAGGCCTGGTTCTTCTACCACTATGTGATTTTGAGCTGGCTTACTCATAAAATCAAAGTGTTGGATTAAAATCATTATTTTTTATGTATATAAAACTTCTTTAAAACCATATATACACACTACCTATATATGCTTCGTTTTGGTTTTTTTTGAGACCAAAAAGGGCACTCAGCACTTGCGTTCTCTCAGACCTGGTAAACAAAAAGTGGCAAAAGTTAAGTCATGGACATCTGAGGCAACAGGGACATACAATTATGAGTTATCCAAATCAGAGACACAAACTCTAGGTCTAGATCATGGGTCTATCTCAACATCACTCTTCGGCCGGTTTAGTGACTTTTTAAATGTTGCTTCACAGCACCTCTATTCACTTAAATAGGCAAAGTGGAATGAAGCAACTAAAAAGAAAAACAGAAGTTGGACCTTCAGGGATAAAAAAACTGATCAGCAGCTGGTTAGGACGAGGATCGAAGGCCATTAACTGGATGCTGAAAAGATTCGTGCGCTTGATTTATTTAAAAAAATAAAACCTTGCCACCTCTGATACTGAGACTGGCTCAAAAGTGCCCGTGAGGCGCCGGAGTTCGAGACACTCCTCCCAGGCAGCACCCAACTCTGGAGTTCAGTCCCAGGAGGGACAGGAGGTCCCACAGTCTGTAATCAGGGAGACTGCGGCGGCGGTGAAACCAGACCAAAGGGATCCCCGGGGCGGATGGTCAGGGCAAGCAGGAGACCCGCTTTCCCCTCCCCCGACCTGACGGGTCCGAGAACAATCCCCCGCGGTTGCTAAGCACCCGGACACGCCGGCAGCGGGAGCCTGGAAGCGGCCGGGACACCCCCACGTGCCCTGCCGGCCCCCAGCGGGGTGGGTGCGGCTCCTCAGCTAGGCGGGCCTGCCACGCCCTGCCCTGTGGACCCCGCCGGCGTCCCCATAGAACCGGGAGCTCCGGGCCGCGCCTCCTGCGTTCCCAGTTCCCGGCCGCCGCCCCAGCCCGCGCACCTTGCACAGCTGCTGCCCCTGAGACAGCGCCTCGAAGGGGAAGCGCTGGTGGCATTTGGTGCAGGCGTAGAGCGCCGCCATGTCCGGCCCGGGCCGTGCTCACCGCCCCGCTGGCCGGCCCACAGCTTTATCTGACAGTCTGAGGCACAACCTGGCGGCGGCAGGCTGCGGGCTGCGGCAGGCGGGAGGGCGGGCGCGGGCTGGCCGGGGTGGACCCGGGCGGGCTGGGGCGGGCACGGCGGTGCTGGACGCCTGTTTACTGGTTCACTTCGACGTCGAACAAGTAGGAAGGGGCGGAACACGGAGCTTTTGGCGACTCTGATTCGGTCTCGACTGGAGTACGCCACTATGACGCGCGAGGCCGCGATTATGTAAAGCGCAGTCACGCGGGGGCGCCACCTGGAGGGACGGTCTTCGGATCCGAACCTCGGAAGCGGCCAGGCTCCTCCCACTACTCTCCGCGTTCCCGCCCTCGCTCCGCCTCTCCCCAGCCGCGGGCGCAACAGCGCTTCTCGCGATACTTCCATGGAATTGTGATGTTTTGGTTTCCATGGAGCTGCCCTCTAGGGGCACGAGGGGCGCTATTGCACCGAGGGTGTACCATTGTTGAATTAGAAGTCGGTCACCATCCCCGAGCCCAGAGACTGCGGGGAGCTTGTAAAAGAAGCCCTCCATCATCGGAGCAGGAGGGGTCCGCCCAGCCCTCTCATCCAAGGAAGAAGTGGATACTACGAGGGGCAACTTAGAAGGGTGCCCTCCGACCCCCTAAAAAGGAAGGGATTCCAGGGTCATTGACCTCCTGAGAGAAAAGGAGAGCCCCAGAGAGAGCACACCTATGTTGCGGAAGAGGGATATTAGATAACAGTCCCTCCAGGAGGCATAAGACGGATATTCAGGGGTCCCTGTGGCCTGGAGACCCCTTTAGAGTGGGATGCAGTTGGCCTAGGCGTGCTTTCTACTGTTTTCTCCCGTTGCTCCTCCAGCTTTTCTCGCGAGCAACCACCTGGGGTTTCCTGTCAGGGCCTAGTCCCCGGAAGGAAGCCACGCCCTTCGGGCTCCTATGCCACTTTTTGGCTCCCAGCTTGGCGCTCACAGGGGCTGCCCAAGGCATGACAGATTTCTTGTTCTTGAGGCTTTGGCAAAGCTTCCTGCAGTGCTGACCTTTCCAAGTCCTGCCCTGTAGCTGCTCTTGGGCTTAGATTACTTTTGGCTGTGCCGACCGCCTGTACAGAGCTAATGGCAGTTTTACCTCAATGCACACTTTTTACAATTGAAGACGCGCCTATAGCTTCTATTTTCGTGCCCCAACAAAATTAACTCTCTTCGAAAGCCCAGTCTAGCCATGTGGGTTCCCCCAAAGATGTGCATTAATCAAATGTTTAGGCTCTGGAATCAGAAAACGAAGGTTCCACATCTACCTTGAACCTATCACCGAACTTCTCAGAGCCTCATTTTCCTCAATTGTACAATTGGGCCATTGTGAAGATCGAAAACAGTACACGGAGGAGAATGCGGGAAAATTGTTTAATGGATAAGGGGTTTTACTTTGGAGTGATGAAAATATTTTGGAACTAGACAGAGGTGGTGGTTGTACAACACTGTGAATGTACTAACTAACACTGAATTGTTCACTTTAAAATGGTTAATTTTGTTATGTGAATTTCACTTCGAATTGTTAAAAAGAATGCAGGCTCGGTATCCAGACTGCCTGACCTTGAATCCCTGCTCTACTACTTAGAAGCTGTATGACTTTGGGCACATTAAAAACAAAACAAACAAGAAACAATACATGGAACTTAGCACACTAATAATAAATGTTAGTATTAGAAGAAGAAACTGCATTTCTTCTAGGGAGATGCTGGTCCCCTGAGTCATGTAAACTCAGCCTCTCTTCTCACACACATACTCCACACTTGGGAGAAGGTAGGGGTCTTGCTCAGGTAAAGGTCAGGGAAAAAACTCTCTGAAGAAATTAAAGACCTGACGGTTAAGAAGGACTTAGCCATGTGATTTAGCCAAGAATGTTCCGGGCAGAGGAAAAGAAGACTTTGAGGTGGAATCGAGCATCTCATGTTCAAGAAATGGAGAAGAGGGCACAGCGGACACCAGGGCTCCATGATGGTATCAGTCGAACCAGTGAAGGAGAAGAAACTCATGTATGTCAAACTACGGGAGCTGCCAAACTGGATTTTGATGTGGGTTTTCACCCCTAAAGGCATTGCTGGAGCCTTTCAAAGGGGTTACTACCGGTATTACAACAAGTACATCAACGTGAACAAGGGGAGTGTTGCTGAGGTTTCTATGATGCTGGCAGTTTACATGCTTTTCAACTACTGCCTTTCTTACAAGGAGCTCAAACACAAAGGCAGCCATGCAAGTACCACTGAAGAGGAGCCCATGTAGGGGGTTCACTCTGCACTCCTGACCTTGACCTCCTTGGCTCAGCACCCTCCATGAGGAACTCAATCATTGCTGAATCCTTTCATATCCTAGTGAGAATTAACCTTCAAATAAAAGATGAATGGGAAAAAAAGAAAAAGGAAGGAAGGAAGGAAAGAAAGAAAGAGAAATGGAGAAGAGGCCAGGTGCAGAGGCTCACGCCTACATGCACCACACTTTGGGAAGCCAAGGCAGGAGGATCACTTGAGGCCAGGAGTTAGAGACTAGCCTGGGAAACACAGCGAGACCTCATCTCCACAAAAAATTTTAAAAATTAGCCAGGTGTGGTGGTGTGCACCTATAGTCCCAGGTACTTGGAAGATTGAGGCAGGAGGATTGCTTGAGTCCAGGAGTTCAAGGTTACAGAGAGTTATGATCAGACCATTGCACTCCAGCCCAGGAAATAGAATGAGACCCTGTCTCTAAAAAAAAAAGAAAGAAAGAAAAAGAAAAGGAAAGAAAAATAGAGAAAAGGCCGGGCGTGGTGGCTCACGCCTGTAATCCTAGCACTCTGGGAGGCCGAGGCGGGCGGATCATTCTGAGCTCAGGAGTTCGAGACCAGCCTGAGCAAGAGCGAGACCCCGTCTCTACCAAAAATAGAAAGAAAATTAATTGGACAGCTAAAAATATATAGAGAAAAAAATTAGCCGGGTATGGTGGCGCATGCCTGTAGTCCCAGCTACTAGGGAGGCTGAGGCAGTAGGATCGCTTGAGCCCAGGAGTTTGAGGTTGCTGTGAGCTAGGCTGACGCCACGGCACTCGCTCCAGGCTAGAGAGTGAGACTCTGTCTCAAAAAAAAAAAAACAAAAAAAAAAAAAACAGAGAAAAGGCCAGTATAGCTAGGGTTTAGTGGGCCAGAGAACAATTGGAGATGTCAGCAGGGATGGCAGGGGCCACATAAACCCTGACATGGATATGGATATGTTGCAAAGTACAGTGGGAAAGAAGCCATTGCCAGTTTCTAAGCAGGCAAGTAACATGATTGGATTTATATTTTTAAAAGATTTGTCTGGCTGCTAGGAGAAGAATATATTGCAGGGGGCTGGAGTAAAAGCAGAGAGATCATTTAGGAGGCTATTGCAGTCATTTAGGTGGGAGATGATGGTTAGATTGCTTGAGTCCAGGAGTTTGATGGTTAAAAGGTAACAGTGGAGAGAAGTGGACAGATTCAAGATATATTTTGGAGGCAGAATCAACAGGACTTAGGGATGCATTGGATTTGGGAGGTGATGAGGGAAAGGAAGCAATTCTGGTCAATGTGCCCAGCTATGTGGAAGGTGGTATCATTTCCAGCAAAAGGGAAGACTAGAAGGACAGATTTCAGAAATAAAACCAAGAGTTTTGTTTTGACATGTTAAGTTCTAAATGCTTGCGGGCCATCCAGGGAGAGACACCATGTAGGCAAGTGGCTCTATTCTGTCTATCTCCTAGAGGAGAGGTCTGGGATGAAGATCGAGTTTTGAAGATCAGCAGGTATTTAGTGCCCTGTATATGACCTTGGAAGCCTAGAGAGAGGAGAGCAGTACCTCTTCATGAGTCAGGAGGAACTCCATCCAGTCAGGGAGGACAAAGGAGCCATGAGCAAGACAGTCCAGAGAAGACAGAGTGGTTTCACAGAAGCCTAGAGAAGAGCAGGAGACACTAGTCACAGTGTCATTAGCTACTGCGAGACAAAAGTGAGGACAGTGACTGATGTTTCCTGAATGTCTACCCTGTGAAAACTTGCCCCTTCTCCACTTATCTAGATTTCCTCCTCCATGTGTCTTTGGCAGCAGCAGTTGGGTGTGCCCCTGAGGGAGTAATGGGAGAAGAGAACATTTCTAGCAGTATTGTTCATAGTTGCAAAAGAAAAGGTAAAGAACAAAATAACTATCCATTCATAGAACATTGAATGAATGAATTGTGCTGTGCACAGGGTATCATGGAAGTTCAGAGAGGGGACACTCGGCTTCAACTGGGTCATCTCTTCCAGAGTGTCATTGCTTGAACTTATTCACAATCTCCAGAGAATCTTCATGTTAAGGAGGATGGCATAGGTCCAGGGTGGAGGAGGGAAGTTGATAAAAGTTATGACCGGCTTTGGTTGCAGGTATGAATTTTCAGTCCACAAAGTCAGAAATAAAACATTTTTAAAAACTAAGGCCAGGAGCAGTGGCTCACGCCTGTAATCCCAGGACTTTGAGAGACCCAGGTGGGAAGATCACTTGACGCTAGGAGTTTGAGACCAGCCTGAGCAACATAGTGAGACCCTGTCTCTACAAAAAAGAATAATAATAAAGAAATTATCCAGGCATGGTGGCACCCCCCCACTTTGGTCCTAGTTCCTTGGGAGGCTGAGGCAGGAGGATTGCTTGAGTCCAGGAGTTTGAGTAAGCTGTGATCCTGCCACTGCACTCCAGCCTGGATGACAGAACAAGACCCTGTCTCTTAAAAAAAAAAAAAAAAAACTAGGCCAGGCATGGTAGCTCATGCCTGTAATCCTAGCACTCTGGGAAGCCAAGGTGGGAGGATCACTTGAGGTCAGGAGTTTGAGACAACCCTGAGCAAAAGCAAGAACCCATCTCTACCAAAAAATAGAAAAAAATTAGCCAGGCGTGGTGGCATACATCTGTAGTCCCAGCTACTCAGGAGGCTGGGGCAGGAGGATCACTTGAGCCCAGGAGTTTGAGGTTACAGTGAGCTATGCTGACACCACTGCACTCTAGCCCAAGTGACAGAGTGAGACTCTGTCTCAAAACAAAACAAAATCCCACTAGATTTTATTTCTATTTTATTTATTCAATGAAGAGCCATTGAACATCTAGTAAGTACCAGGCACAGAGCTAAACCCTGGAAGTACAGCAGTGAATATGACCAAGATTCTGCCCTGTGGAACTCTCATTCCTGGGGTGGGTGACCCAGATGATATATGAGTAAACAAATGTATAATATAATTTCAGGTGATGCTAAGTTCTGAAACAGAAAATATAGGAAAGAGGGACAGAAAATGATGGGAGAGCCTCTATTTTAAATGAAATAATCGGGGAAGACTTCTCTGAGGAGGTGGCACATGAGCAGACACCTAAATGAAGAAAGCAAATCCTGTGATCATCAGGGAAAAGCATTCCAGATGGAGGGAACAGTATGTGCGAAGGACCTGAGTCTGGAAGAGCTGGGCATGTGTGAGTAACAGTAGGACCAGTGCAGGTGGCCTGGAGGAATGAAGGGGACAGGGATAGGAGATGGTCAGGGAAGCAGCCAGGAGACAAGTCCTCTAGGGCCTTACAGGCCATGGTAATGAGTTTAGATTTTGTTTTGAGGGTGATGGGAAGTCACTGGAGGATTTTGAGCTGGAGAGTGTTGGAATGATTCACATTTTAAAAGACCCTGTGGCTTCTGTATTGAAAATAGGTGAGAATGGAAGCAGGGAGATCCATTACATGGCCAGAGGTGATGGCGACTGGAACTTGGGAGGAAGAGGTAGAGATGGTAAAAAGTGGTCAGATTTGGGATAAGGGTTTTTTTCTCCATTTCTTTTATTATGGTAAAATACACATAATTTGCCATTTAACTATTTTAAATGTACAATTTAGTGGAATTAAATACATTCACAATGTTGTGTAGCCATCACCATTATCTATTTCCAGAATGTTTTCATCATCCCAAACAAAAACTCTGTACCCATTTAGCAAACTTCCCATTCCCCTCTAGCCCCTGGTAACCTTCTACTTTCTGTCTCTATGAATTTGCCTGTTCTAGATACCTCACATAACTGAAGTCATATAATATTTGTCCATTTTTGTCTGGTTTATTTCACTTAGCATCTTGTTTTCAAGGTTCATCCATGTTGTAGCATGTATCAGAACTTCATTCCTTTTTATGGCTGGATAATACCCTGTTATATGTATATAGCACATTTTGTTTATCCATTCATCTGTGGATGGACATTTGTGTTGTTTCTACCGGTCTTAGTCTGTTTTGTACTGCTATAACAAAATACCTGAGACTGGGTAATTTATAAAGAACAGAAATTTATTTCTTACAGTTCTGGAGGCTGAGAAGTCCAAGATCAAGGTGCTGGCAGTTTGGGTCTTGAACTCCTGACCTCAAGCGATCCTCCTGCCTCAGCTTCCCAGAGTGCTAGGATTACAGGCGTGAACCACTGTGCCCAGCCTAGGCCCTGTGTTTTAGAGAACTCTGCAGATCACAAACACACACAAAAATAACACACAAGTGCCTCCCTCTGTCACCCAAGATCTACAGCTCAGTACTGGCACAGCACAACCCATAATCATAAATATCTGCTCTAGGACTAGCACCATTCAGGCCCCAGGGAATGCTTCTAAAGTTTCTTACCCTATGTCCTGGAAACAAAAATGGACTTTGCTGATTGCTGTAAAGGCTTACAGTTTGTTTCACTGCCAACATCAGAGACAGACGCTGCTTTGGAGTCTGGGGAGGGCTGAGAGGTAGAAGAACTTAGGTAAGAGAAAAGACAATTAATCAACTTGCCAAATCCTTCCTTTCTGATATTTAATAGCATGAAAGCAATTAATTATTGCATAACAAAGTGACCAGTGTCCATTTTCTTGCTTCTTTTTCACTTTCAGTTACTGTTCCACACTGGAGATATTCACAGATTACACTGGCATTCACAACAGTTGCACATGGCAGCTTGAGGGACATTTTCCAATAGAACAAGTCTTACTTCTCATCTGTGTATGTGTCGATCTAGATGTAATGTGTGTGGAGCACGGTACCAATTCTTCCTATTGGCATTTAGATGGATATTGAACGTTAAATTGACAGAAAGATTTATTTTAAACAATTAATAACATTTGATTAAATTTTTAAAATAAAATGTCTTTAAGTAATAATAAGCTTTAAGTAATTTTGATTTAAAATTTTATATTAATGTATATAGTTTGCTTTTTATTTTTAATAGATCATTTAAGGCCGGGCGTGGTGGCTTACCCTGTAATCCTAGCACTCTGGGAGGCAGAGGCAGGAGGATCGTTTGAGCCCAGGAGTTTGAGACCAGCCTGAACAAGAGCAAGACCCTGTCTCTACTAAAAATAGAAAAAAAATTAGCCAGTCAACTAAAAATAGAAACAAAAAATTAGCCAGGTGTGGTGGCTCGCGCCTGTAGTCCCAGCTACTCGGGAGGCTAAGTCAGTAGAATCACTTGAGCCCAGGAATTTGAGGTTGCTGTGAGCTAGGTTGATGCCACGGCACTCTAGCCCAGGCAAAAAAGGGAGACTCTGTCTCAAAAAAACAAAAAAAAAATAGATCATTTAAAATATTTTGAAGTAATTTTTAAAATCTTAAGTTTTATTTTGCTTATTTTTATTTGTTTTATCAAAATATATTCAAATTTCATATACTTTGAAAACAATTACATTTTAGTTTTAATTCTTTAGATCAAGGGCTGGCAAACTTTCCTGTTGAGGGCCAGATAGTAAATATTTTAGGCTTTGCAGGCCATTATGGTCTCTATTACAACTACTCTGCCATTGCAGGACCAACACATAAATGAATGAGTGTGACTGTGTGCCAATAAAACTTTATTTATAGTCCACAGGATATAGTTTGTTAATGACTGCTTTAGATTGTTACTGTCAAGAGAACACAAATTATGTGAAATTTTTTATTTTAATTACATGTTGGTGGTCGGGCACAGTGGCTCGTGCCTGTAATCCTAGCTCTCTTGGAGGCCAGGGCTGGATGACTGCTTGAGCTCAGGAGTTAGAGACCAGCCTGAGCAAGAGCGACACCCTGGCTCTACTAAAAATATAAAAATTAAAATAGAAAAATTAGCCGGGCACAGCAGCACATGCTTGTAGTCCCAGACTCGGGAGGTGAGGCAGAAGGATTGCTTGAGCCCAGGAGTTTGAGGTTGCTGTGAGCTAGGCTGACGCCACGGCACTCACTCCAGCCCGAGCAACAAAGCAAGACTCTGTCTCAAAAAAAAAAAATAAAAACCAACCTATATGTACACTGTCAACTTAAGAATCACAAGACCCAAGTGTGACCAAAGAAGGATGCTGAGGGAGGGAGAGAGACAAGAATGTGGAACTGGACACTGGCCAGGTGCAGTGGCTCAAGACTGTGTCTCCAGAATTTTGGGAGGCCAAGGTGGGAGGATCACTTGAGGCTAGGAGTTGGAGACCAGCCTGGGCTATATAGTGGGACCCCGTCTCTAAAAATAAAATCATAAGATCCATAAATTTGGAAAGGAGAACATTTCTTATAAAGCGTGGTTGCCTGCAAAGTGGCCACATTGACAGGCTGGGAAGTGTAGCCTCTGGCAGAAGCCAAAAACAGGCACTTTGAAGGAGTCCGAAGGAGGGAAGGGTAAGACGGGAATTTAAGCTGACTGGGTTGGCCATGTATACATATTCAACAGGATATAGGAGGAGCTAATTTTCTGTAGAGACAGGGTCTCATTTTGTGGCCCAGGTCTTGAAGCCTTGGCCTCAAGCGATCCTTCTGCCTGGGCCTCCCAAATGCTGGGATTCCAGGTGTAAGCCACCACACCCAGCTCAACATGTATTTTTCATTTTGTCTTTATGAAAGTTTATTTGTTATGATGTGAAGATAGGATATATTTTGATGTAATAATTTTACTGTCTTGATTTACAGTTTTTAAGTATTTAGACATGTGGTAAGTGAGCCTCCATTTATATATTTGTCTCAGGTCCTGCAAACATCCCAGGTTTTGTTTGTTTCTCCTTAATCAAACTCAGGGTGACATGAGTACCCTTGCCTCAGAACTCACCATTCAAATGCAGGACCCAAGTAGATTCAGATAGTGAGGAATATTCAAGATACTGGCAGAATTCCAGCTGTCAACTTAAGAAACAGAAAGAGACTCTCTAAAAGAAAATTATGTTTATGTGGGCATTGCAATGGGAACATGTATGCCATAGCAAACTATGTGCTTATTCAGGGCGGTAAAGGAAGACAAAGGTTTTTAAACAAAAAATGAGGAGGCTTACGTGATGGTTTTGAGATAATTATCCTTGGCTACAGGGATCAAAAACAAGCATGATGCCAGTTCAAGGTTGGACAGGTAGTTGCTGGGCAGACATCCTTACAGATGTATTTCTTTATGTAAAGTTTTGGTGGCCTTTGTGCAAGGTTTTGGTTTTTGCAGAGTCTTTTGTGACAGTTCTTGCTATCAGGCACTTGTGCATGAGAGTCCTCCTTTTGTGGCCTACCCCAGGTCCGTTTGTCAAGGTTTTTAACACAAGTGACTCCATTTTGATTCTGGCAACTTTTATCTTTTCCCCTTTTGATCAAAATCTTCTCCAAAAGCATGACTGATCAATCATCCTGTAGTTAGGTTTTGATTGTCCCTCAGTGCCAGGTTGGACATTTCCTGGGTTGTTAGTCTGGTCTCACATTGGAGGGAGTGATTAACAACTACAAGTCAGTGTCAAAATCCTTTTTGTCACATTTGAGCCACGAGGGAGGTTTGGAGGGAGGAGCTCTCTGGCTAAGTCTAGAGTCCATTGTTAAGTTCAATTTTATCTGTTTCGTAGGCATTGGCTATCATCTCAAAGTGCTGGGCCAGCATTATTTTGCTAGGAGTTGTACTTCTGCAGAAATTTACAAATAACAGGTACAAAGTTTAAAAAGGAAAATAATAGTAATATGATAATCTCAGTTTGCATAATAGTTTTGGGCCATGAACCTAGGCTGAAAGGCAACCAACTGAATAAATTAAATGAATATGGGGAATTAGGTGAGACCTGATGTAACCATATGGCCCGGTTTTTTAATTTTGTGTATTTGGGTCTCAACTTCCCCAGAGGAATTTATCCAGGTACAGCACGTAGTATTAGCAATAGCGCAGACATTTCCTTATTTAGCCAATACATAATATAGAGCGATTTTATCACCCAGTATCCCATGACTGGGTTGATTTAAAGCAGAGAGTGAACAATAGTTGTCTTAAGAATACTGCCAAAGGTACCCACTAGGTGAACTAAAGGATTTCTCAGGTCAGGTTCTGTCAAGCTACCAGCAGAAGCTATTGATTGTGAAATTTCAATTACACCATTATCTTGTCAAGTGAAAAAGGTAGGCATTAAGATGAGTAAGAGTCTCATTATAACATTGAATCTTGTTCTGACATCTTGGGAAAAACTGTCTAAGGCATGAAATTGTCAATTTTTTCTTCTGGTTTGTAGTTTGAATGCCATGGCATCAGGTAGTGTGATGAACTTTTTGTGTGGCCCATAAATCAGGCATGAGACTTATTCCTTAAAATTCATCTCGTTTAAGATTATAGATCTTTAGGAATAGAGCAGTTTCTGTTTTTAGTAATTCCATGGAAGAAAGTTGGGTTGGAGGCACCTAGAAGAATCCAAGCTCCAGTCTAGTCTACAAGTAGCTAAAAAAGACTCAAAAACAACGTACAGGGTGACAATCAAGTAAGAGAAGCATTATGGCTTTTATTTTAAGAAACATAACTTTCCTCTCCATAGTCATCCTGATTTTTACCAAAGAGAATCACAGTAAGACAAATTTGTTTGTAAAATAAATTTAGTCTCATCAATTTTGCTCTGATTATTTACATAAGTGCAGCAAGGGTAGCAATGGATTACATAGGAATCTCAGATTTGCAAACCTCTTGAGGCTAGGAAGACAAATCAAGGAAGACTATGGTTTCTGGGCCTGTCAGGAAGTGTCAATTGTTACTCACTGTCAGGCTTGGAACACTTGAAGCCTTTTATGCACATTCTGAAATATGACATTCCAATGAAAGCCATTGGTAATAAAACCAATGTTTTCAATTGTATCCAGTTATAAAAAGAAAGTAAATTTTTAATGAACTTATGTAACTAACCATGTTTCCGAAAGAATACTCATGAATAGTTGTCAAATTTTGGAGGGATCAAGTAGGGAGAAAAAGTAAATGTTTTCACTTCGTTCACAAAAGTATACTTTACCAAATTGCTATACCCCACAGATAGTTTAAGAGAGAAAATTTTCTTAAATCTGGAAAACAAAACATTTAAGAACCAACAATATTTTAAATAAAAGTCACAAAAACATAATCTTTATCGGTTACTTAATCTCATGTAATTAATTTTTGTTTTGTTTTGTCTTGATTGGCAGTTTCATGAATTTATCAGTTTCTTTATTAGAGTTTTGAAACATTTTTATTTAGCCCATTGATCTTAAAGTTTAATAACTTCTAACTTTAAACTTAAAAACCTGTTTTTAAGACCACTTGTTGGAATCTTTCCCATGAATCTAATTGCAAATGCTTTTAGAGCAGACTCAAAACTGTGGATGACAGAGACTTAGAATAGCTTTGGTTAAAAATCTGATGAAAGTTTACCATAACTTGAAATCGACAAGGAAATTTGGTTATTTTTATGGCATACGACATAACAACCAGGAATTGTGACTGACGACATACTAGATTTCTAAGAGTTTTATATAATTTTGGAACATTTATATTGATAATATATTCATAGATGTAACTGAAAGATCTAACATCACTTATCATTTGATAATATTTCCCATATAACTCAACATCTCAATTAAGCTGATTTAGAAAAAATGACTTAATTTAGAACTTGATCTTGGGGAAGCATGCCAAAGATTCAAAAGGTTCAAAACACTTAATCAAAACAGGATCACAAGTTGGGCATGGTGGCTCACGCCTGTAATCCTAGCACTCTGGAAGGCTGAGGCAGGAAGATGGCTTGAGCTCAGGAGTTCAAAACCAGCCTGAGCAAGAGTGAGACCCCATCTCTAGTGAAAATAGAAAAAATTAGCTGAGCAACTAAAAATAGAAAGAAAAAAAAATTAGCTGGGTGTGGTGGTGCATGCCTGTAATCCCAACTACTCGGGAGGCTGAGGCGGGAGGCTGAGGCAGGAGCATCACTTGATCCCAAGAGTTTGAGGTTGCTGTGAGCTAGGCTAATGCCACGGCACTCAGCTCTAGCCTAGGCAACAGAGCAAAATTCTGTCTCAAAAAAAATAAATAAATAAAACAACTTTAAGATTTCAAATTACATGAAAAGTTCATTTGTAAACATTTATCCTCTTTACATTTACCTAATTTATTTCATTTTAACAATTGTACCTAAATTACTTATAAAAATGAGATATTAAACAAAGCTAGTCATCATTTCCCTGTTAAGCATTGCTATAGCCTGTTGAATATCAAGTGTTCACCTAAGTAAGAAACTTAAAGTTTTTTTTGTTTTTTTTTTTGAGACAGAGTCTCGCTCTGTTCCCCAGGCTAGAGTGCCGTGGTGTCAGCCTAGCTCATAGCAACCTCAAACTCCTGGGCTCAAGCAATCCTACTGCCTCAGGCTCTCGAGTAGCTGGGACTACAGGCATGTGCCACCATGCCCAGCTAATCTTTTATATATATTTTTAGTTGTCCAGCTAATTTCTTTCTATTTTTTTAGTAGAGATGGGGGTCTAGCTCTTGCTCAGGCTGGTCTCAAACTCCTGAGCTCAAATGATCCTCCCGCCTAGGCCTCCCAGAGTGCTAGGATTACAGGCGTGAGCCACCGCGCCCAGCCTATACCACTTCGAATGGTTCTGCTTCTCTGATAGAACCTTGACTGATATACCTGGGTTAGTGCAGTTGACTCCTAACTGGTCCTCCTGCTTCTGTCCCTGCCCCCCTGGTCAGACAGATGTGTTACTCCTCTGCTCAAATCCCTCTAATAGCTTCTAAGCAAATGCCAGCATCCTTACTTACTCTGACTGTGCCAGGCTCAGTTTATATGTCTCCCAACAGAAGTTCCCAGCAGCCAACATCATTGCCTCATCTCCAGACATTACTGGCTGCCTCAGCCTCATTGGGAGGCAGATGCTAGTCTTTGACATGAACTCAATTAAGCCTGCTATAGTGCAGACCACAGCAGCTTCAACACTCATGTCTGACTCAGGACTTGTGAAGGCTCTGGTTTCCCCAGCAACTACCCAGTGGAAAGGGTTAACACTGCCAAAGTGCAGACTTTTGCTCCTTAGGCTTGCAATCCCCAAAAAAGCATTAGCATACAACTTATGATTCATGCTCTGTTTTCTAGGGAACACAAGCTGACATTTAGTACCAAAAGAGATATTTAGGGTATGATCTGGGGGTTGGATTTTACACCTATACGAATGCAATAAAGACCTCATTGCCGGTAGTGAGTGGAGGGATAACAACCCTGGCCTTCAGTTGGCATTACAATTATTAAATCTTTCACTTGTGGTGAAGGGAAGACTATGTGGAAAATCAGATCCAGGACCAAGTTATAAGGGATGGAATTGCAAAGGACTCTAAATACACAGATTCAGTAGGTCTCCTATGTCAAAGTCAAGGCCCTGATAAGGAAAGAGCAGGACCCCGAGCCCTCAGATAGGGATATTAGGGTGGACAAATTTAAGAATCTTTATCTCACAAATTCTCCAGAGTTCTCCTGGGTGGCAGCACCAGACTCTTTCCTCTTTCCAGGGAAGAACAATTTCGTCTTGACTATGAGATGATCTCATGTGAATAAGGTGCTTCACAAGATTTGCTCTCCTTAAGACCTGTTCCCATCACACCCTCAAATAACTGAGGTCAGTTCCCAGGAAATCCTGAGTGTGGAAATTTAAATCTTGACCTTGGGAAAAGTAAGCTACATGTCAAAGGACTTGAAAGATCTAAAGCCGGGCGCGGTGGCTCACGCCTGTAATCCTAGCTCTCTGGGAGGCCGAGGCGGGCGGATTGTTCTGAGCTCAGGAGTTTGAGACCAGCCTGAGCAAGAGCGAGACCCCGTCTCTACCAAAAATAGAAAGAAATGAATTGGACAGCTAAAAATATATATAGAAAAAATTAGCCGGGTATGGTGGCGCATGCCTGTAGTCCCAGCTACTTGGGAGGCTGAGACAGTAGGATTGCTCGAGCCCAGGAGTTTGAGGTTGCTGTGAGCTAGGCTGACGCCACGGCACTCGCCCCAGGCAAGAGAGCGAGACTCTGCCTCAAAAAAAAAAAAAAAAAAAAAAAAAGATCTAGCTAATATATGTGGGAGTGGCCGGGCGCGGCCACTATTAGAATACTAATAAAGAGGATACCAGTGTCTTTGAGTAGCTCAGTGATGTCTGTCTTCAGTAGGCTGGGATTAAGAGTGAGAGATGCTGCCATGGAACTGAGATCCCTAATATCAATCATAATATTGGGATTCCAGAATGGCAGAGGTGGCATCTAAGAACAGGTGATATAGTTACTATGTTATAAATATAATTACTATAATAGGCAGCAAGCAGGACCAGAGTGGCAATGAGTGTGTGTTGACCTGCAAGGATCTATGGCAAGTTGACTGTAGGGATGGTATGGATGGCTGACTGTGTGGTTCTTGATTTTTACATCTAAAAAAATCAAGAGCTGGTAAGAAGACTGACATCAGCTGCCACAATGGAAAATCCTTGTCCCTCATCTAGATCCTTGATCTAAGTTCACAGAACCAGAACCCCTTAACTATAGGGGAGAACATGACTCCTTAAGAAATGACTCTGCAATGACACCATAATTACATATAGTAAATATTCCTCCAACCCTCCCCCAAAGAGATGATCTACCTCCATTTACCAGGGTAACTATCCATTGAAAAAGAAAAATATTTAGAATTTTCAAGGACTGTTAAAGATATAGAGTCCGTGCTAACATGGAAACTAGAAGAGACAAAATACCATCATAGTTCCCTGATTAGAATAGGTGCTAAAGGAGGCCCAGTGATAGATGGAATTTATCCTAAGTCCAATGGGTTTCATAGAAACTGACAGAATCCTCTTACGGAGTCCATGACCTGTGGACTAAAGGCTATTATAATAGGAATAGCCAAGTGGAAGCTCCTGAAACTGCCTGCTCTCCAAGGAAATAGTGCCAATAGAATGTGTATGCATATCCGATCTTGAATCAAAAGTCTAGTTTATTATATCTCAAACAAGAAGCAGTATGATTAATCAAATATGTGTCTAAAGTATTGACAGAGTTTTGCCATATTTTTTTTTTTTTTTTGAGACAGAGTCTCACTGTGTTGCCCTGGCTAGAGTGAGTGCCGTGGCGTCATCCTAGCTCACAGCAACCTCACACTCCTGGGCTCAAGCGATCCTCTTGCCTTGGCCTCCTGAAGTGTGGGATTACAGACATGAACCACTGCACCCAGCATGTTTAAATATGTTTAGAGACACCAATACTTACCATTGTGTTACAATTGCCTGCAGAATTCAGTACAGTAACGTGTTGTACATGTTTGTAGCCTGGGAGTAATAGGCTATACCATATAGCCTAGGTGTGTAGTAGGCTATATCATCTACATTTACACACACACACACATATATATACACACACATGTGTGTGTATATATACATATATATGTGTGTGTGTATATATATATGTATATGAGTGAGATTTATTTTAAGGAATTGGCTCATGTAATTGTGGAGGCTGACAAGTCCAAAATCTGCAGCGTAGGCTGGCACAGGCTGGAGACCCAGGGAAGAGTCGATGTTGGAGCTTGAGTCTGAAGGCAGACTGTGGGCAAAATTCCCTCTTCCTTGGGGGAGTCAATCTTTTTTTCTTGTAAAGCCTTCAAACGATTGGTTGAGGCCCACCCACATTATGGAAGGTAAATCTGCTTTATCCTAAGTCTACTGACTTAAATTTTAATCTCATCTAAAAATTGCCTTCCTAGCAACATCTAGACTAGTGTTTGACCAAATATTTGGGTACTGTGGCCTAGCCAAGTTAACACACAAAATTAACCATGATACTATGCTACAGTTTATTTCCGTAGTATTATTTCTGCTCAAATATTTTGTCAGTGGTTGTGTTCCCCATCATATACCTATTCAATTCACTTGTTTGGCCTCTGGAAAAACAGATGGATCATGGTGGACGATGGATAGACTACTGTAAACTTAATCAGGGTGATGGCCCGGATCAGAGCTGCTCTACTGGATCTGGTATCTTTATTGGAGCAAATCAGCACAACCTCTAGCAACTGTGCATGGTTATTTATTTGATGAATGCTTCTTCTCAATACCCATGAGAGGAGTTGACCAAAGGCTGTTTGCTTTTACGCCAGAATGTTACCGGGATAGCTCCTTCACTCTCTCCCCTCAGGGCTTTGTTAACTTCCCAGCTTCCGTTATAATACGGTCTTAAGGGACCTTGTTCACCTTGACATTCCACAGAACCTCATGCTGGTCCAACTATACTGATATCATCATGCTCACTGGACACAAATGGGAAGTGGTGAGCACCACGTTTGCCAGAGAGTAGAAGATAAATTACAGTAGTCCCCCCTTATCTTTGAGGGCTACGTTCCACGACCTCCAGTGGATGCCTGAAACCGTGGGTAGTACCAACCCTACACATACCTAGTGCATGTGTACATATATATATATATACACACGCTATGTTTTTTCCTATATATACATGCCTGCAATAAAGTTTAATTTATAAGTTAGGTGCAGTAAGAGGTTAACAACAATAATAATAGACCATTTATAACAATATACTGTAATAAAAGTTGTATGAATGTGGTCTCTCTCTCAAAATGTTATTGTACCGTATTCACCCTTCTTGTGATGATGGGAGATGATAAGATGACTACCTGATGAGACAAAGTGAGGTGAGTGACGTAGACATTGTGATGCAGCATTGAGTCAGAGCAGGGACCCCTCCTAGGGGTCTGCTGGGTCCCTCAAGCATGGAAATGAAGGAAAATTCTTGAGTCCCTTCAAAGGAAATTCCAGGAATCTAGCTAGCCTTGAAAATTAAATGAGCAACCTGCTAAGCAAGCAGGTAGTCAAGGAAGTCCTCCAAGCAAGCCAGAGTCACGAGGTGTTTTGCTTCCCTGTAGGAAACTAAAAGACAACATCTTAACATAGGTTCTTGCACTGTTTTTCAGAAACCCCTACCAGACAGAAAATACTGACCATTATCACTAGACCTCAGATAAGGGGGGAGTGAGAACTGAACTCTGACTGCCTTTCTTTGTTCTAAATTTTTTCGGGAGGGGCCTGGAGGGGACCACACCCATGGGCCAAACCAATGTATAACCCCCATGGATTTGGTTTATGATTTTGCCTACAACTTCTGCTTTCCTGAAATGTACCCCTGCCTTTAAAAACCCTTGCTTGCAAGCCACTGGGAAGTTCAGGTCTTAAGCATTAGCTGCCTGGTCTCCTTGCATGATGCCATGAAATAAAATGCCTTTTTGTCTAGCTGCAACTCTTGGCATCATTGGCTTTGCTGCACCGGGCGAGCAGACCCCAGTTCGGTTTGGTTACAGCATTAGGCTGCTACTGACCTTTCTGATGATGAATAGGAGGAAGATCATCTGCTTCGGGTGATCGTGGATCACCGAGCCACGATGATGTTGATGACTAACTGGCAGGCGGTGTATCCAGCGTGGATACTCTGGTGGGCAGACTGGGATGGTAAGAGGTTTTATCACACAACTCAGAATGGCACACAATTTAAAACATGAATTGTTTACTTCTGGAACTTTCCATTAATATTTTCAGACAACCGTTGGCCAAGGGTAACTGAAACCTTGGAAAGTGAAACCTCCGGTAAGGGGAGACTACTGTACATGAAGGTTCATGGTCCTGTGACATTGGTAACATTTTTAGGAGCGGAGTGGTTTGGGGCATGCTGAGTTCAAGTTATCTTGCCTCATCTGTCCTGCACTTAGAAAGAGCAATGGTGCTTGGTGGGTGTCTTTAGATTTTAGAGGCAGAATACATACACACAGAAGTAGTTCTCTAACCTTTTATTGGGTGGCTGGAAGGCTGCCAATTGTGAGTAGTGTCTAGAGCAAGAGAGGGCTGTTGTGATATCGTGAAACATATATTTGGTCTTCATCTGTTTCCTAGCCTACAACTCCTAAAATCCTTAGAATCTGCAAAGTGATGTCTTTTTGTACACTAATGAGTTGACCAATGGCTGGAAGCCCCTAGGTAGCTTCAGGATGAGGGCTGGTCACCAGAAAGACCAAGGCAGGATTAGGACTTTCAGCCCCACCCCACAACCTCTGGGGAGGAGAGAGGAGCTAAAAGTTAAGTGGCCAATGGTCTAATCAATCATGTGTATGTAATGAAACCACCGTAAAACTCAAAAGGACAGGGTTCAGAGAGCTCCTGATAGCTGAACATGTGGGTGTTCCTGGAGGGTGGTACGCCTGGGGAGTGCAGGGAAGCTCTGTGCCCCTTCGCCCATACCTTGCCCTACACATCTCTTCATCTATATTTGTAGTATCCTTTATAATAAACCAGTAAACATAAGTGTTTTCCCCGAGTTCTGTGAGCGCCTCTAACAAATTAATCAAGCTCAAAAAGAAGGTTTTGGGAACCCCAACTTGAAGCCAGTCACTCAGAAGTTCCAGAAGCCTGGACTTACCACTGGTGTCCGGCAGGGGTAGGGGGCAGCCTTGGGAACTGAGCCCTCAACCTGTGGGACCTGATGCCATCTCCAGATCGATAGTGCCAGAATTGAACTGGAGGACACCCAGCTGGTGTCTGCTGCTTGGTGTGTGGGGAAAACCACCCCCCACACCTTTGGTCACAGAAGTTTTCTGTGTTGATTGTTATTATTGAGTGAGAAAATAGAAAAAGCACGCTGAGTGGTTTGTTTTTTTCCTCTCAGAATTGGTGTCAGTGAAGTGGATTTGCTAGAACAGCCCCGGCTCACAGAAACATGTGGTTTCAGAAGAGAAAAGATGAAAGGGTGGAGTATGAGGAACCTTTGATTCCTCAGGGCCACGTGATCACCCATGGTTTGGAGCTGCAGTACTGTGCTCAGTTACTAAAGATAAGTTATCAATGGAATTTGGAGATGGAACCAACTCCCAGGGAGTTTGCTCACTACACGCATAAAGAAATGCAAACTAATAAGAAAAAGGTGAAATGTTCCATCCCTTGGTTACTGTTACCTATAATAGCTAAAATGGCATCGAGAGAGAGTGCTGGGTCTGACTGCGATGCCAGATCAAGCTCAGATTTCAGTGAGTCTGAGCTTTGGCCACTAGCTCCCAAGCTGGCCCCCAAGGGGAAGCTTATGCAGGGACAGCAGAAGGTACCTCTGAGACCTGTGGCTACCCAGAAGATAGCCAAGGTAGGGGAAGGACAAAACCAAGTACGTGCTGAGACTAGAGGGTATAGAGTAAAGGAATTGTTTCATTTCGTAGCTCAGTATCATCGGCTTCCTGCGGAACTTTTACTAAAATGGATTGTGAGTGTAACTAATTTAGGGGCAGTCTCTTCGGTTTTAAATGCTGCAGAGTAGAAGAGCATGTTTGAGATGACGTAAGACTCACAGCTCACTATGGAACAATCACAGATGGCTCTACGTGATCCAGACGCGCAGGGTGCGAGGGAACAGCCAGCCCAGTGGACCGAACAAAAGCCACTGTAAGGCTCCCTGGTGGGAACCCAAAGCCTTTGGCACAAGAGAGGGTAAAATGGTCTGGGGGTGGAGAAGTTCCTGGGACTAGAAAATAAAAACATAAAGGTTGATAGAATTATGAAAGTTGGAATGTTTAAACAGGCTTTATGTGAGGTGGTTGTGTCTTCTTTACCTCAAAGCTTTTGTGGGAATGGACATTGAATATGAGTTGGGATGTTCCCCCTACCTAGCACTGCGAAACAGCAGGCATGTAAATCTGCCCTTCGAGCAATTTCAGTGGGACATGCTACCTGGGAACCCGAGCCCACGCAGCGTAGGGTAGAGCCTGGACGGCTGGTAGGGATAAAGTCTGGTAGCCCTCTGTGGAGTGTTTCCAGGGCTCATGGCAAAAGCCTGTGAGCACCTGCCAGCCGTGACGCCTGGGATTTTGGACTAGAGAATTTCCATCAGAGGGGCATTTACTACTAATAGCTTGTTACGGGACTTTAACTGAAGCTACCCCTGTGACTGACGGACATAAAATGATCTTGACACCTGAAATGCCCATGCTATCTCAGGTGACATCAGAGAATCACTCTAATGAGGACAGCAGTGCTCAGAAGAGTTCCATAATAAAGTGGAAGTGGCTTCTATAGGATCACGCTACCTGGGGAGTGCAAGGGAGAGATCCGAGCAGGACCCTCCTTTCCCCTAGGACGGACTCGAACTGTGTGAGGAGCTGCTAGATTCCATGTGCCCTATAAACAGCTCTCGACTGACTTCATTTGCGGATGGAAGTTCCAAGCTGAATGGACAACATCCTGTTCAGAAGGCTGCTACTCTGATCAAAGAAGTATGAAAATAATAAAATTTAAAAGCTGTTGGAACCAGTAAAACACATTAAGCCTTGAGAGAGATGTGACTGTGATCTGAGTCATGTATGATTACTACTTCTGTTCCTCAGATTATAGATTAACTTGCTTTTTTATTTTTCTTGTTCTGTAGAATGACTAGAGAGAATTAAACCATGTCAGAGACAAAAACCTGCCTGCTTTATTAACGACCCTTGTAATAGATTAACTTCCCCTTGTTGTCCTGCTTTGTTTAGACTAGGTGACAGAAAACCCATGACTCTTACATCCTCTGTAAAAAATGTGAAATTTACACTCTCAAGAAGAAAGACTACCAAAGCCAATCAAATTGCTGTAACTATGAGCCAACCTTGAATGAAAAATGTAATCCTGCTAAAAACTCCTCTGTCTCTGCCTATATAAATGAAACCTTAACTTTCCTACTTTGGAACACTGACTCCATTCCTTGGAGTTGGTATTCCTCGAATTTTGTGCTTGAATAAACTCTCTTTAAATTAGATTCTGACCCTTTTGATTATTTTACATGGACAGAAAGTACAAATAAATCAGCTCAGTGGTCTGAATTACACACTGTTTTCCCAACAGTGATGGAAGAATTGAACAGCAGTAGGAGCCCCCATTTGAGGCTTTTACTGACTCATGGGCAGTGGCCAATGGCAAGCAAGAGGACAACGGAAAGCCGGTCTATTAGAGAGATTCGCATACAGGGCATGGCCCTGAGACAAAGCAGGGACCCCTCTTAGGGGCCTGCCAGGCCCCCCAAGCATGGAAACAAAGGAAAATCTTGAGTTCCTTCAGGGGAAGTTCCAGGCACCTAGCTAGCCTTAACACGTGCACAGGAATAACAGCGGTCCTCCAGGCAAGCCAGAGTCAGGAGGTGTCTCTGTTCCCTGTGGAAACCTAACATATGTTCTTGAATTTTTCAGAAACACCCAATGGATGGAAAATGCAGATAAGGGGGAACCGAGGAATTGATCCCTGTTCTTTGTCCTAAGTTTCCCCCTCACTGTCACATTCGTCTTAACATTCCTTTCTGCTAATCCAAGACTCT
>RJWJ010001868.1:0-115167 GCA_004363605.1 Indri indri | reverse complement strand
GGAGTTTGGGGGTGATGAGGAGGGGAGAAATGGGACGTGTTTTTAGGGGAGGGCATATCTTTCACAAGATAGAGGAGACTGAGTGTTTTTGCAAGCGGGGGAAGGCTACCTTAAGAAGAAATGGAAAATCCGGGAGGGAATGCCTGGTGGGCCAAGGAGAGGGGAGGAGAGAACCGAGAGCACAGACAGAGGACCCTCCGCCCGCGAGGTCAGCGGTGTAAACGCAGCGGGTGAGGCTGTAAGCCGGGAAGTCGAAGGAGCTCTTCACCTGATCAGAGAATTGTGGACAGTTGTTTACTGAGACTAAGTGGGGGGCAAGAAAGGGTTGGGTGGGTGAGAAGGAAAGCTGAGTTACCAGAAAGCCACTCACTGAAAATAACTTTGCCCAGGGATGACACTTACAAGACCAGCCAGCCGTGCTTGATCAAATACTGAACGTCAGAAGGGAATCTCAGAACAGGTTATTCTTCTTTGAAATTACTCATATAATCAAAGAAAGCAAGACTTAAGCATAATGTTCACCATTAAATCAGAAGAAAAAGGAAAAAACCACACAATTTAACATTCATCTCGTTTCTTTCCTAATGCAAAAAAAAACCCGTTTCTAACAAATCCACCCCCAGGTTCAAATAATTTCCAGATCTGCAAACTTGGGGATGGAATTTATGATTTACAATGAAAGAAAGAAATCTTGCGCAGTTGTGTTCTCTGTGACTCAGCGGTAGAATGGCAGCGAGATCTCATTTCCGCATGGATTCTGCCACATATTTCAGGGATAAGACAAAGCAAATCACGTGTCTACGGACACAGCTACGCATCACGTCGGGTGTGACTGATGGAGCCGGCTGTCGTGATTAGCATTAGTGTCTCCTCGGGGCTGCAGCTCAGGGTGGTGGCACTGTCCGCTTGTGGATGGACATAAAACGTCATCTAATCTCTGCGATCGGGGCTCCCGGCCGAGCCTTGTGGGGCATCCCACTTTCAGTATTTCAGATTCAGACGACCCTCCCTCCTCCATCCTGCTCTCCTCAGTCCAGTCACGAAGGTGGAACTTCTGATCGGGACGCGGGGAAAACAGCGGGGAGGTCAGGGCCAGCTCAGCGGAGAAGGCAGCGGAAGCCCAGACAGCTCTGGCCTCGGGGGCCCGGTGGTTTCCGGGACTCCAGGCCCCAGAGGTTCCGTTGAGCTGGAAGGGCAGGTCCCCCCCAAGACCTCTGAACTGGAAACACTGTCTTTTTACCTTCCGCCCAGTGTCTCGGTGGCCCAGTGACCTCCCCAGCCTTACCAAGCAGGCCTTGTCTTCACGGTGAGTGTCTAACCACCCCGACCTGCCCGAGTGACTTGGGATTTAACTCTTAGGTGCTGTCATTGGACAACTGACTTGTGTCTTATTTCTCCAGCTAGAAGGTCCAGAGAACAGGAACATCTGGTATCTCAAGTATGTTAGGAGATTTAGATTTAGTCAACCCACATACAGTATGATCAAAGAGCACTGTGAAAATGTCAAATGCTAGAAATACAGATAATATAACAATAACTGAGAAGCTGCTTAGTTAATTGAAGCCAGTCCCGAGAGCCACCCTGTAATTACGGAGAGACGGCGTCTGGTGTGCCCTGAAGCATGGCGAAGATCTTCCACGCGCAGACAGGGCAAGTCATCTGCATCCCACTGATTCCCAGGCTACAGCTTAAACCCGGGAAACGATGGTACACATTCCTAAGAGATTGCCTTGACTCGGGCACCGTCTGTCTGTCTGTCTTTGTGGCACATGCTGTGACCCTTGCTGCCAATCGGCGGTGCTAAGACAGGTCTTCTACCGCCCCTCAGGCCCTTGGCAAATCCATCTGAGTGTGAAATGTCTGGAAGAGTTTTTCCTGACCTGAACAGATGAGAAAAAAATACGGAAAGTCAGGGAGGGATACGTACTTTTAAGGTCAACAATTCCTAAATCAATAACTCCAGTGCTTATGACAACGACATTCCCTCTCGTTGGAATGTTAATACGTCCCCATCCTCCATCCAGACCTTGATATTGGCCGTGTCCTCAAATAAGACAGCTATGTTTTTAATTACTGAACCCATGTCGATGTATGTATTTTGGGAATGTCGCTGTGGGATGGGCACGGAGGGGATGGCAAACACGCCCGCGCTGTGGGATGGGCGCGGAGGGGATGGCAAACATGCCCGTGCTCTGCTTCTTTCCCGCGCTCTGCTTCTTTCCCGCGCTGACGTGCAGGGTTCCTTTCATTCTCGGATCTCTTTCCGGGCGATCCCGACGTCTAAACCTTGGACACCAGCCCGCCCCTCTGCTCACACCTTCAGCCTGCTATTCCACCTGCCTCCCAGACCTCTCCACGCAAATGATCCACAGGCCCCTTCTGCTCAATGTGTCCAAAATCGAGCCCAGTCTCTCCCCGCAAACCCTCCCCGTGTTCCCAACTCAGCGAACGGCGCTGCCCGGAGCAGGAGCGGGTCTCCCGGCATCGTCTTTGATTCCTCCTGCTTTTCACCCCTCTTCCCAGCTGATCCAGGTCTTGCCAATTCTAACTTCCGCTGTCGGCGAATCCATCCCTGCCTCAATCCGAGCCATGATGTTCTCTGGCACAGGTTGTTGTCTCTGCCTCGATTCTTGTCCCCATAAAACATGTTCGTGTCACGTCCCTGCTTCAACTCCCCCAGCGATACCCCCTCGACGTTAGCGGAGGGTCTGAAATCCGTCGTATGGCCTCCGAGTCCTTTCTCATCTCTCTAAATTCATCTCCAATCACTCTGCCCTCACAAAACCTTCTCTCACCTCATGAACTAGGCTGCACTCTGCCCTCTGTCCACATTGGACTCGAAGCTCCACAAGGGCAGGAACCGTGTGAGTCTCAGCTACAACCACACCCCAGGGCCCAGCGCGGCAGCGCGTGGCCCTCGATGCACAGCCGCGGTCTGGGGGTCTGCAACACTGTCCAGTTTCCCTTCCAACTCGTCATTATTAAAAATGTATTTAATCCTCACGTTCCTATCGGATCCATGCACCTTGTCCTCACGAGAGCGTTTGCACTGTATCTACCACAATTCAAATCCACATTACCGCCGTGAAACGTGCATCGCGACATAGGCAGTAGAGGTTGCCCGTGTCGCTTACGGAAGAGTTTTCTCGTGTGACTCACATGGTTCCTCGTGTACGAGCCAAACCTGTCCTGCACAGTAACTGGTTCCACAGGTCTCTCCAGGTGTCTGTCTCCCTCTTCTAAACTCAACCTCAAGCCCTTCTAATCCGGTCACCTTCTCCCCGGGATGCGAATGTCCATCCCAACCCTCTCGAGGGGCGTTCCTTTCCTGGTCGAGCGTCAGTTTGCTGTTGCACAGAATGTCTCGCAGGAAGTCCACGTGTAGCTTTGCAGCAGTGTTCCAACATGCAGAGACTCTGTCACTCAGAGATTTCTTCTCTGTGACTGATGAATCATTCCTGCTCTAATTCCGAGATGGGACTCTGGGAAGGGAGCGTTCCACACACCTCCCTGGCCCCCAACTCCCAGCCTCTTCCATCCAGGAGTGGAGCTCGTTCTCTTGTTTCACGACACCTGGCCTCGGGGCCCAGTTCCTGCACGCTGATGGAGCGCCAGCCATGGGTGACGGGGACACCGCATTTTATTTTTGAGACTCTAATGAGATGAGCCTTACTGTGTTCCTTCTTGTAATCTCTATTAAAGGAAGTACTAGTCCATCAAATTTTAAGCAACATATTATTAGAAAAAAAATCTGAAAAGTACCCTGCCCTTTGCCATATCAAATACGGAGAAAGGGTAGATTCAAAAATCAATACTTTCTGATGCTGTAGAAGGAAAGTCTGAACGAATTCACTTTTAATGACGAGGTCTTCAGAGAATGAGAGGAAAGTTCTGAAGACGACGGGTGAAGGTGGCAGAAATGGAAGGAGCGCCTGTCCAGAGAGGGTCTCTTCTCCGCGATCCCTCCCTGCTCTTGCCTGCCAGCCCTGGGGTACTGCGGTTAAACAGAGACACTTGTCTCCTTTGTTCTTATTGCGGGCTGCGGGCTCTGCTGGGAAACTGCACCATGTCACGCGATGCCGGCCGTGTCACGCATTGCTCAAGAGTCTGTTCTCAGTGAGACCACGCCTGGCGTTCCGTGCAATTCTACAGCCGCATACCCACAGGTCAGATAGGCTGAAGCGGGTGCAGAGGCTCAGCGGCTCACAACGGTGCCTTCTGCGGGGTTCCCGAAAGAGTGTCTGCTGTTCAGTCTGCAGGACGCGGGGGCTGATTTCAGGAGTCGGTGGTCCTCCAGGGGGGTCTGGGGAACAGGACTTGGGCCAACAGCAAGAACCGAGAGAAGGGTTCGGGTGTCGGGACAAGGAGAACATCGCAAGGCTCTCCAGACACAGACGGCTGCCTTGAGAGACAGAGTTTGCTGTCACGGGAGCTGGTGTGTCAAAGTTAACCTTCCACAGGCGGCTGAACTAGCGTGTTGGGAACCCATGTAAGCAAGAAAGCCTATCGCTGTGTACTGTAGCTTTCAAATTTGTTTAAAAATTATTTTTAGTGCTTCACATATAAGAGATACACTCATTATGGTTGAAACTGGGCTTCTGCCTGGGAGGAGGACAAGAGTGCAAGAAGGAAGTCAACGTGCGGGATTAGCAGTGCCGCACTAACTCTAAGACAGTGCGAGAGGAAGTGGCGACTGGAGAAGTCAGAGGTTTTCTACAAAGGAGACGGGTTTGAAGCTCAATCTTGTAGGCTTAGGCCGATGTGTTGATGCAGAAGAAATAGCACGTACGGCTATTTTGCAGAATAGTGTAGAAGTTACCACACGATCCAGCAACCCCACTTCCGGGAAGGAATCGGAATTGGCGTCCAGATCTGTGCTCCTGTGTTTATTTCAGCATTCACAGCAGCCGAGACACGGAAGCATCCCAGGCATCTAGCAATGAGTGAATGAAAACAGGAAATGTGGTGTATATATACACCCAGGGGATTACCGTACAGCCTTAAAAAGAAGGGAATTCTGTCACTTGAGACGACACAAATGGTACTAGAGGACATCATGCTAAGAGCAATAAGCCAGGTTCAGAGAGACGGATACTACACGATCTCGCTTACGTGTAGAATCTAAAACAATCAGTCTCGTGGAAACAGCAGAAAGGAGGCTCCCAGGGGCTGGTGGGGAGGCGGAGGGACGGGGAAGAGGGAGCTGCTGAGCAAAGGGTGCGAAGCTGCAGTTAGGCTGGACGAGTAAGTTTCGTGACCTACTTGCTGCGTCCCCAAGCCCCGGGCTATGACCCATAGGGGTCCATGGCCTGTTAGCAACTGGGCATCACTGCCTGACCCCTGCCCTCGCCCCTGTTCCTGGAAAAACTGTCTTCTGTGAAACTTAGGAACTGGGCGCACAGCAGGAGGTGAGTGGTGGGCAAGCGAGTGAAGCTTCGTCTGTATTTACAGCCGCTCCACATCGCTCCCCCGTCCGTGGAAAAATTGTCTTCCATGAAACTAATCCCTGGTGCAAAAGGTTGGGGACAGGCCGGGCGCAGTGGCTCACACCTGTAATCCTAGCACTCTGGGAGGCCAAGGCAGGAGGATCCCTCGAGGTCAGGAGTTCAAGACCAGCCTGAGCAAGAGTGAGACCCCGTCTCTATTAAAAATAGAAATTAGCTGGACAACTAAAAATATATAGAAAAAAAATTAGCCGGGCATGGTGGCACATGCCTGTAGTCCCAGCTACTCTCGGAAGGCTGAGGCAGGAGGATCACTTGAGCCCAGGAGTTTGAGGTTGCTGTGAGCGAGGCTGAGACCATGGCACTCTAGCCCGGGTAACAGAGTAAGAGTCTGTCTTGGGGAAAAAAAAAAAAAAAGGCTGGGGACTGCTGAAGTCTGCACAGCACGGTGACCACAGTTAATACACCACAGCATTATATATTTCAAAATTGCTGAAAGTATGGATTTTAAATGTTCTCACTACAAAAACATAAGTTGGTGAGGTGAAAGATATGTTAATTATTATAGCTAGATTTAATCTTTCTCTAATATACAAATCATAGATCAAAACATCACATTGTACCTTATAAATATACACCATTCCTATTTGTCAATTATAAATAAATACATAGAAGGAAGTACCATATGCAAAAGTACAGAAGAATTATTTAAAATTTAAATTTCCAACACATTCAAAAGTGAACAGCATAACAAACCCCCAGGCACGCAACACTCAGCTTCAACAATGGTCCGTTCATGGCCAATCTTGTCTCCACTGTTCCCACCCCTCTCGTATTATTCTGAAGCAGAGACCAGACATCTGGGATTTCCCTCCCTGGCCCTGGAAGGTGTAGGATGTAAACCAAAGGCAGGAGTTACTTGCAGCCATGTTTCCATCACGCTGAGGAAGCCAGTCTAGAGTAAGAGACAATACAACTGACACAAAGAAAAAACAGGAAGGAGTCTTGATAGCCTTTGAGCCTGTGGTTCCTGACGGTCCAGTCGGTTGTTCGCCTTGCAGATTCTCTGAGCCAAAGTCTTCCTTCCTGCTTTAACCAGGTTGGGCTGGACACCTGTCCCTCATCACCGGGCATCCTGACTAACACGCACCAGCATTCACCTAACAATTGAAGAGCGTGTTCTCTCCTGTGTCAACAGCTCCCTCCACCCAAATGTCCAAATCCTCCAGCACAAAGGCCACCTCCTTAATGACAACTCCCCTAATCCTGGTAGCAGGAAGTGACCTCTCCTCCCCATGAATCACAGGGCACCTTTGTACGCACCCTCGCGGTGAGCCTCACGCTCTGTTCCGCAAGTGATTCGAACACGCAGAGGAGTTTGGCAACTCCTGCTATTGAAGTCAGAATTAGACCCGGCGTGGCCCGATCCGCGTCACCACTGCTGCTTTCTGGCTTTGCTGGGTTATGTCGGACAATTCAGTTTATTTCTTCGACCTTTGTTTCTCACCTCTAACAGGGAGATGATAGACCTATGGAGGTCTTGCTCTGTGAAGACACAAACCCGGGAAGGCCTGGGGGAGATTTTGTATCCTCCAAAGTCCTGTCTGGCTACAAAGAATCGCTGAGAACGGGTGTGGCTTGGAACTCCCCAGCAGAGTGGCCGCTTACCACACCTGACTCTCAAGCACTCGACACGTGGCTAGCAACACGTGCTGCAAGCGTTTCAGATGTCTTGGATTACGTAAAATATATTAAAATTAACTTCACCTGTTTCTTTCTCTCTTTTATCACATGGCTACTAGAAAATTTAAATTTAAATTTATGTGGCTCATATTATATTTCTACTCGACAGCGCTGGCTTAGACTCTTAAAAGAGATATCAGGTGACAAAAAATTAACTTTATATCCCTTAAATGCCAATGGGAATTCTATGTTCCTAAATGTAAACAAACAAATGTTGAAAAGAATGTCTTGGAATGAATGAGCTACGTCTGTGTCCTGCCAGTCGGCAAACTGAAACACACGTGGCACCAAGGTGGGGTGCACACGAGACTAGATCCCAGAGGGAGAGCTCAACGGCAGTAAGTAGGTAAGTTCTAGCCACAGAGGAGAAAAGAGATGGACGGTCCCCAGACCGCAGCTGTACGGAAGAGCGCACTAGGTTAGAGAGAAAAATGAAAGAGGGAGACCAGGATCTGACTCCTCTGCCTCTCGTCCGTCCCTGCCCACGCGGTTCGGGCGTTAGTGTGGTCCTACGAGGGAGCCTCGTTTCTGATTGCTGGGACTTCCTGCCCAGAGCCAGGGAGATCTCTGCTCTAGGCCCAACTGTGACACGGCAGCCCTGCCACTTGGGCCGTGTGCCTGGTGGAGCCCATGGTGCCAGAGGGCGTCACGGTGAGGCAGGACACCATGTGGTTAAGTACGAGTCCAGCGCAGAGTCCGGCTGCACCGCCAGCATCAGAGAACAAGGCGCCGTTGCAAAGCAGACCGAGGTGCTGCGGGGTCTTGCTGGAGACCACGCGTTCGGACCCGGCACCCACCAAGTCATTAGGCGGGTGGGCGTGGCAGCAGAGCCTGGCAGCAACGGCACGTCTGAGACTAGGCCTGGTCAGGTCTGGAGGGCACAAGTGAGTGCTGCAAACAGAACGTCTGCTGAGGCGTCCACTGCTGCGGCACAGAGGCCGCGGCTCATACCGCGGCCTGAGGGGAGGGTTCTCTGCAACCAGCTGCCGGGGAGGAAACACGCAAACCAGGGTCACGGATCAGTCAGCCCCATGTGTTGGCTCAAGCCCGAAATGCCACGCGGTCCTGAGCACAGGGACTAGCTGGCCTCTCGGTGGGCAGAGCTGCTGAAAGCACCTGGCCACCAGCTGGATGTGGAGGGAGAAGTTGCCGAAGACAGTAAGACGGTCACCCTGGGGAAGAGGGACACAGGCTCAACACAGAACAAAAGGGCTTGCGTGGGCACCGCTCGCGGCTCGCTTGTGGTTGGACTTCCCTGCCGAGCCAGCCGCCCGAGTCTGCCTTTCCTCTGGCGACAGTCGCGTGACCGGAGCAAGGGCCAGGAGAGCTCAGCGGGGGCCGCCGCCGCCATGGGAGTTTTGCGGGGCAGACACGGTAGCGGGAGAAAGGCACGGGGAGGCGAAGGCATTTGAAGGAGCTGACTGTCGCGATGAGGAATGAAGGCGCAGGGAGGTGATGGGTGTTGAAAACTGACAGGGAATGGAGGGAGGAATCGAAGAATTTGGGCCACAGAATTATCGAAGTGGGTGCAAGGGAAGCACGTCGGGAGGAGAGCGAGCTGCCTGGAAGAACCTCCTGGGGTGCTGGGTCTGGAGTGAGCCGGAGTCGGGGGCAGGACGCCGAGGAATCGAAAGGCCTCGGAGTGCATGCCGGGCACTGCGGTCCCCAGGAATTACGGCAGGATGCGGGTGGGGAGGGGGCCGCAAGCCAGGGGGCCAGCTCCTTCCTGAACACGGGGGGGGAGCGACCTGGAAGGCAGTCGGACTGTGCATGGAGCTGGGGGCAGGTCGGATCGCTGGACGGAATGTGCTGGAAGGAGCTGGGGCTGTGAGGGAGGGGGCAGCCTGGAAGGGGCGGTGGGTGGAAGCAGCGTCCTGGCTTCCACTCCTGGCCCTCACTGGCCAAAACAATCTCAACTCCACGGCGGGGCTTGACGTGAGCAGCTCTTGTTGTTAAGAGTTTATGGCCAGACCAGGTAAAGCAGTCACCCTCCAAGGTGGGCTTCGTTCCCACGCTACAGATTTTGAAGCAGTGAAATTTCTTTACCCCTGTGCACACGGTGAAAACACAACCAAATAAGCAAAGCAGATATGATTGGTGTGAAATAAATTAATAGTTTTAAGTAAGAAAAAACTTCACACGTAAGAAAATTCCAGTCTCTGTGGTGTCCATGGGGGAGGAGTTCTTGTTACAAAACCCCTGCATCGTCATCGTACTGAGTAAACACAGACACACAAAAGAACAAAAAGGAAACTCAAAATCCCCTCTATGCTAACTATTGCTAACACATTAACATACGGCATTCAGACCATGCATGTGAATATACGCACATATATGCTCAGATAATTATATTTCTGCAGAATAAGATCATATCCATATAGCTCTTTAATTCATCATAATATAGTTAAGCAATTTACCCATTTGGGGACAATTGTATCTTTTTAATTTCTTGTTATTTAAATTATTTCGTGCTCAGTTTTGTGGTTTTTCGTTTGTTTGTTTTTTTAAGACTGGGTCTCGCTATGTTGCCCAGGCTGGACTCCAGCTCCTGGCCTCAAGCGATGCTCCTGTCTCAGCCTCCCAGGTCTCTGGGACTACAGGTGTGGGCCACTGCGCCCGGCATCCATGCTTAATTTTCATGCTATGCTCACAGGCTAAAAAAATGGTAACTAATTGTTTTATTCTGCCTTTATTTAAGCTTTTTTTCCTGATGAATTTGGCTATTTGCATTTCTTTTTAAAATTAAATGTTCTGTTTGTTCTTTCTGCCCATATTTCTACTGGGAAAGATCAAAATTCATCTGCAAAATCCCAAAAATCAAAGATTACTACGATGCTTCTAATAAACAAATGCAGTTTCTTCTATGAGCTGTTTCCCATGACTTTTGTTTTGCTCTGCTTTGTTTTTTGTCATTTTGGTCCTTATGGGTCGTGAAGGACCTATTCCCTGTGTATCAGGATCAGCAACGAACCGGCTCTGCATCACGACGGGGTCAGGCCTCCCTGTGTCTACGCAGAGAGGGTGGGTGCAGGTGAGACCTGCCCTGCTGGGCGCCAGCCTGCCTTGACGGATTATTCTGCCTTTCTAGACCTTGGCTTCTCAATCTGTAAGATAAATGGCTTTAAAGGACTGGTTAACCTTTCAAGTCTTTGCAAACTCCAGGCCTCTAAAATTCCATGACCTGCACAGCCCGTGACAGATGAAGAAGCTCCACAGACAGCAGACTCCATTTCAGAACTGAAGTTCCTCGCTGGATTCTTAGGAATGTTGTTTTTGTAGTAAAAGGGGGAAAAATTGTCCCTGTGCACAAAGTACTGCAGAATGATTCTTTCTGTACTTCTGTGAGCAAATTCAGCTCCATTTTCAACTTTCACTGTGTGACCACTGGACGAGCACTTCCTAAGTGCCAGGCAGTTTGCCGACGGCATGGAAGGTCAGAAAGGGACCAGGGTTCAAAGAGAAGCCCAGGTGGAGCTGCCTCCCAGCTTGGAAGAATCGAGGAAGTCTTCACGGAGAAGGCGGCACGGCAAATAGATTCATTTTATACCTAGATATCTGTCTGTATTTAGTTTGCATTTGCTGAGCCATTGCTCCTGCCACGCCCCACACAGAGACCCTGGGGCACAGGAGCTAATGAGACAGAGTCAGGGCTCTCACTGCCAGGAGTCCCCACACCAGTGCTGACGATGGCAGCGTGTGACGCGGGGCACGGAGGATGCTGTAACCTGGGGAGAGACGCCTAACCCACCTCGGGGAGGGCCTGGTGACGGTTTCCAGGAGGAAAGGGCAGCTGAGCTGGTGCTGAAGGATGTGCAGGAGCGATCGAGGCAGATGACGGGAGGAAGGGCACGGGCGCAAAGCTGACCGCGTGGCAAAGGCCTTGGTGGGGGGACCCCACGCGCCTGCACGGCGCCGAGTAACCCAGCATCTCTGAGGCGGAGCATGTGTGGGCGGCAAGCGACCCACACGGAAACGGTGGGGCCTGTTTGCAAACAGCTGAGTAACCGATGAACACAGATGGTCACACGTTCACGCTCCAGTGACGTGAACCCAGTGACATAGAATATTAACATCGTTAAAGCAAAAAAGCAGGCACAAGCTGCAGCCAACATACCACGGAAACCCACAAGGCATAAATATTGGAAGTCTCGTATTTCAAGCACGATCATCATTCCCGACGTGATTGAACAACTCATCTTTTGAAAAAAGAGAGGAAATGGGATTTATCATCTATTGGTCAATTGGGTTTTCCATTTTCTCCTGAAGCGGAATCTACTTCTGTCCCGGAAAACCACAATCCACAGAGGAGGTGAAGAAACGAGACGGCGGTATACTCGTGCCCCCGAGGGGCAGGCGGTAGACAAAAGGCTCCTTCAGGAGATGCGCCAGCTGATGTCACAGTGAAGTCAGATAAAATTACTCATCGCTCTTCTGTTAACCAAAAAAATAATGAGAGGAAACCGGGAGAAGGTCATGAAAACGGCGTGATTGCAAACGATTCCAGGCAGAGCCCAGTACCAGGCACGCTGCGCTTGCACCGTAGCGAGCGAACAGAGGAAATGTTCCTCCCAGGCTGCCCTCCTTCGCGCGTGCTCCGAGCCCTCTGGGGATGGCGCCCTCCGGCCACGGCCTCATCCAAGCCGAGTCCCAGAGCAGGACGGCGTCCCAGGAGGCGCAGCTCAACCTCCCGCCCCAGAGCGCGCAAACTCGCCAGCATGTGTTTCGAATCTAATGTGTGCCTGAGTCCTGCCCTCGTCCCCCCGCCCCGTGCCAGTCCGTCGCTTTCCGTGGTTCTCTGGGCACTCTGCCCTCACCTCCGCAGGCCCTGAAACCCGTCCAGACTCACCCTGTGGGGCCTGTGGGGCGGGTTGGGCTTCCTGCTCCTCGGGAGGCCGAGAGGGAGACCTCCTGTCGCCCAGTCAGCTGAGCTGGAGCGAGCTTCTCCTGGCTGTCTTTCCAGGCCACTCACCCTCCTTGTAACACTCCTCTGGACTCGCTCCCGCCTTTCAATAATTAAAAAAAGGGGCCAGTCTCGGGGGCTCATGCCTGTCATCCCAGCACTTTGGGAGGCCAGGGCAGGGGATTGCCCGAGGCCAGGAGTTGGAGACCAGCCTGAGCAACATAGCCAGGGGCCATCTCTACAAAAACTTTTTAAAAATTGGCTGGGCATTGTGGCGCCTGCCTGCAGTCCCAGCTACTGGGGAGGCTGAGGCAGGAGGATCCCTGGAGCCCAGGAGATGGAGGCTGCAGTGAGCTGTGCTGGCACCACCGCACTCCAGCCTGGGCAACAGAGCAAGCGAGACCCTGATTCTAAAAAAATAAAAATAAAATAAAGGGAATGTGAGTGTGTGATTTCAGTTTGCATCAGTGGAAATGTAGAACCCAGAGGAGAGAGAGAGGACATCCCCGTCCTGCTCTGCCACAGGGACCTCTTCCGAGGGGTGGGAAGCACTAGCGTGGCATTCGGGACATGGAAAGTGCTTAGTGTTATTATTTCATCTTTGGAAACTGCAGTCCTTTGCCACAGATGGCACAGGACCAAGCCCCTAAGGCACCTGCTTTCCCGGGAGGCGGCGCAGGCGGCACCTACACACTGATGCACGGCAGCAGAGACTGCATCTCCACCCTGCGGGAGCCGGTTGTCCACAGAGGGCACGGAGCAGCAGGAATGGGGCAAGCGTCCGAAGAGAGCTCAGAGCAAAGGTGGGCTGCAGGAGTCGGGGGCAGGGAGGAGACGGCCTCACTCCCAGCAAACCCACTGGTGGCGCAGCTCCCTCGGAGCCTCGCGCCCTCGCGGGGAGCCCTGTGCAGCTGTATCGTGCGGAGACTTTTGGCCTGTGTTCTCAGGAGCCTCCGAACCGGGACGAACTCATGTGCTGCAGGTTGGCTCTAGGCGGAGCGTGATGTCAGATTTCCCAGCGCCGGCCCCAGGTCTCCTGCACAGGAAGGAAGGAGCTTCACCTCCCCGAATGAAAGCACCTGCCCAGGTGCAGTGGGGGCTCCTCTCTCCTCCAAACACTGTCTGGGGAACAGTGCTCATCCTTTCACGCCTGATCTCAGCTGGCGGAGTCCTTTGTGGCACCTCAGTGGACACAGAGGAAGAGGAGGTGACACGTATGTGGCCATAGCCACTCACTCAACCTCGCTGGCATTGTGTAATCACAGCCCGACGACGCCCAGCTACGCCAGAGTGACAGGCAGCTCACAGAGCTCTCCTGGGAGGAAACCTGTCTCCTGGCACAGGAGCCACAGACGTCGTGGGGATGATCCAGGTGTGCAGTCTGGACCTGCCCAAATGTAAAAACTGTGAAAAGACCTCTCAGGAAATGGTGGTGGCGTCTGCACAACACTGGGAATGTGCTTAATGCCATTGAAATAGACCCCGAGAAATAAGGATGGCAAATGTCATGTTGTCATGTTGTATCACAATTGTTTAAACAAAGATGATCTCGGGTGACTATGAATCAGCCTCTGGGCAGCAGCCAGTCCCTTCCCAGTGAAGACGCCGTTCACAAATGAGACAACTTCGGGTTCTGGGCCCGCGGCCTCTGCCCCTCACCGCCTGCGTCACCTGGCAGACTTCTTAATCCCTGGAGTCACTGCTTCTGTGTGCGTAAAGCAACGGGATGTTGGGACGAGGAAATGAGATCATTTAGGATTCTCACAGCACTGGACGCCTGGCCATCCCGGTCTGCCTGCAACAGAAGGATTCCTGGGACACGGGACCTTCAGTGCCAAACCCAGACCCGCCAGGCAAACCGGGATGTCTGGTCACCCTGGCAGTGTCTGACATGGCAGGTACTCGACAGTGGCATTTATCAGTGCGTATTACGATATTTCTACTACTGTAAAGAGAAGCCACCCAGGGCTTACAACCTGCCGGGCCCTATTCCATGTGCTCGCGTGGATTCGCGCAGTTAATCTGCACACCCAGCGTGAGGCAGGCGATTACCACCTTGTGTGGCAGAGGAGGAGACCGAGCAGCCGCACCCGCACCCGGGCAGCCTGCGTCTGTGCCGCCCGGCCCCGGCCGGTGTGCTGCGCCCTCCTCCCCGCCTCTGTTACGCGCTACGTCCCGGGTGCCGTTCTCAGCGCTTTAACTACGTTAACTCGTTTGTTTCTTACAACAACCCTATCACTGCTGTCACAGAAGAGGAAGAAGGGAGGCTTATTTGGGAGGGCCGGGAAGAATTCGTGGAGCACTAAGCGCACAATTGCTGAATCCGTTACGTGAAGCCGGGCGACCAGCGTCCTGGGCTTGACGCCGAAACCCTCGAAACCCTTGCGTCCCGGGCTCCTCGGTCCCGGCAGAGCGGGGCGTCGATGCCTCCATGTGACGAGCCTGGGCACAGCAGCAGGTCCAGGGAGGCCCAGAACCCGCACAGGCAACTCAAACAAGAGGAGCTGTCTTAGCAAACGGAAGCATCGGTCCACACGCAGCCTTCCTGCTTGCCGAGGAAACGCAAAGCGTGTGACGAAGAGGCTCAGTGTTTAAGGACGATAAACCTTTCAGATGACAACCAGCAGCAGCACGCCAGTCTCAGGAGGCTGGCACAGCCACCGCTGCTGGTGGCACGGGGCGGCGGGGGGCACTCCCTGAGACGTCGCGGCGACGCGGGGAGGCTCCGTGTGTGCGGCTGAGTGAGAACGGCTGCGTTCAGGGCCGGCTCGCGCTGTGTTTGCCACAACGTAACACTTTGCATAAATGTCACCAGGGTCAGGAAAGGACTTGGAAAGAGAAAAGCATCTGATGTGCTAAGGCGAGGACCGTGGTGACTCTCCCAACTTCCTCGTTGCTGCCTGTTGCGTGACGAAGGCAAAGGAGAGGACGCCGCCGGCTGACCCACCGTTCTGCCCTCGGCGGCCTGCGGCTCCGTCCTGGCCCCGCCCCTCCCTCCCGGCAACTCCGGGCCGAGCAGTCCTCGTCCTTGCCAAGCCCTTGCTCCTTCCTCACCCCTCCTGTGGCCGCGTCTGCCCCCCGCAGACCGGCTTGCAGTTCGGGGGCCGAGGGCAAGAGTCACGACCCACCCCTCTTCGTTCACTCCCTGCGCCTGACGGACCAGTGTCACTAAGGAAGTGTCACTGAGCCAGCACTGGGTCCATTTCCTCTTTCCAGTTTCTCTCTGCAGGGAAACCGGACAGCAGGTGGGGAGGGGAGAGCCCGCTGCCTCTCGGGCTAGCGGGAGGCAGACGGGGAGGTGAGACGTTTCCGAGGGATCTGGACCTTCCTATGAGGAAGGGAGCAGCGTAGATTTCGAGGGGGATCCGCAGCCCCCCGCTGTGAGACGGAGCAGGCACAGCCTGAAGTCTAGCAGACCCCTAGCTCCAGGGTGAACAGTTTCCCATCAAATAAGGATTTTCTCAACCAGCAGCATTATGCAATTGTCTGCTCAGTCAGTAGACACAGAATCTAGAGGAAGTTTGAAGCTTCCAAAGGGAGAAAAGTTGTTTTGCAAAATATTTTCAAAGATGAAGAGAACTTGACAAAAACAATCGAAGCATTTTCTTTTAAGTCCAAAGGAAATGATTCAACCTAAGCAAAGGTCACTAATGACAGGATGAGTTCAATCGTGTTATAAACATCAAACATTCAACAGCTCTGCCCAGCCAGCCGGAGTCATCCCGGCTTCTGCTGTGTGTGCGCGTGTGTGTGTCTGTGTGTTGTGTGTGTGTGTCTGTGTGTTTATGTGTGTCTGTGTGTATTTGTATGTGTCTGTGTGTGTGGCTGTGTGTGCGTGTATGTATCTATGTTTGTGTCTCTGTGTGTGTCTGTGTGTTTGTGTGTGTCTGTGTGTGTTTGTGTGTTTGCTTTTCTTCTTTAGGCTTCGGTTCAAAACTACTTCCAGAAGGTTCTACCGGATACTTAGGGGTGATTCTTTCAAGCAGGGTCAGGCTGGCCCTGGAGACATTCCAGACATCCTGACCCCAGGAAAGTGCTCCAGGCTTCTCTGCAGCAACCAATGTTGGGATTCTTTTTTCCTGAGGGCCAAGTGCTACCAAAATGAATCGACTGGGAAACACACAAAAATTGCCCTTTAATTTAGGAAGAGGGTGTGTAGAATAAGGTCGGCCGTGCTGGAGCAGCGATTTGTAACCAAGGCTATACACTGTAACCCCTGAGGTGCCTTGAAGACCGAGGGCTGACCCTGCCTCACAAATTAGTAGGATGTAATGGGTTTGGGTTTGGCCTGGGTATCGAGTCTTTAAAAACCTTTCCTTTTATTTATTTATTTATTTTTGAGACAGAGTCTCACTGCGTTGCCCGGGCTAGAGTGCTGTGGCGTTAGCCTAGCTCACAGCAACCTCAGACTCCTGGGCTCAAGCGATCCTCCTGCCTCAGCCTCCCCAGTAGCTGGGACTACAGGCAGGCGCCATCATGCCCGGCTAATTTTTTCTATCTATTTTTAGTTGTCCGATTAATTCCTTTGTGTTTTTAGTAGAGGCAGGGTCTTGCTCTTGCTCAGGCTGGTTTCAAACTCCTGAGCTCAAACAATCCGCCTGCCTCGGCCTCCCAGAGTGCTAGGATCACAGGCTTGAGCCACCGCGCCCAGCCTAAAACCTTTCCTTTTAAAAAGATTATTTCACATACAGTCATGTGCCACATGTTGTTGTTTTGGTCAATGACAGACTGTGTCTATGGTGGAGATCCCACAGGGTTATAATGAAGTATTTTCACTGCACCTTTTTTCTGTTTAGATGCACAAACACTCACCATCGTGTTACGATTGCCCACAGAATTCGGTACGGAAACACGCTGCCCAGGTTTGCAGCCCAGAAGTAATAACTGGGCTACAGCGGGGCGGGGAGCCTGCAGCCTTCTAGGGCCCTAAGTGTGGCCTTTTGACTGAACCCAAATTTTACAGAACTCTTTTATTTTTATTAATACATTTTTGCTTGTCTTTTATATTTTTATTATATTTTTAAAATTAACATATTTAAAATACCAAAGAATAAAAGTTTTAAGAAAATAATCTTCCCAGATTGACCGGCACAATTAGAACTTTAGTCGGCCATGAGGGCTAAAGTGACGGCTGCTACGCTCACGATTTCGTGCTGACTTCCCGCCTGGCTGGCTCAAGTGCGCAGAAGGCTGGTTGGCGAGAGTCTATGGGGTTCGACTGCGCCAGTCTGGTATCAGCTTTTGACAACAGTGCACTGTGTTCCTGTTTGAAGTGGCATTTGTGAATGGCTTTTTACTATTCACAGAGATTTTTAAAGACTCGCTACCTAGCCCACAACCCAAACCCATTAAATCCCTGAGGGTCAGCCCTCAGTCTTTAAGGCACCTCAGTGTTACAGTGTATAAGCCATGGGTACAAACCACTGCTCCAACAGTATTTTTTAATTCAGCTCAACAGTATTTTTTAATTCTGTCTCCTTAACAGCCCATCATGTCAAAGAAGACCAAGAGAACACTGAAGGAAGAAGACATATTTTTAATAAGGACTGGGAATTGCAATATTATCTTGTTTCTGCTAAAGATAAGATGATTTGCTTGTGTTGTGATACTGCAATATCAACGTTAGAGAAATTCAGTGCTCATCAGCATTATAAGACTCACAAGGACCACAAATATTTTACATTAGAGGGAGAGGCATGAAAGTTTGTATTGCAGACATTAAAAGATGAGAAGCAAAAGCAATGACAATTCTTTCAAGCAGCAATAAGACCTGGAAATAATGCCACTGGAGCAACTTATAAAGTAAGTTTATATACTCAGGAAAAAAGGGAAGCCATTCAATAATGTAGAAATTATGAAAGAATGCATTGTCTAAGTTGCAAGATGCTTAGACCCCGACAACGTTTCAAACAACTGCCTCTTCCAAGAAGAACCATAACTGATCAGCAGCATGAATTAGCCTTCATCTCAGCAGAACAACTTCATGCAATACTTCAAAAGGAAAATATACATTATTCAACTGCTTTGGATGAATCAACTGACACTACTGACTCTGCACAGGTTTTATACTTCATTCAGGTCCTGACAGATTTCCTTTTTGCAAAGAGTTACTCGCTTTGGGCACTCCAGTGAACAGAACACGGGGAACAGAAATCTTCAACAACTTTCAAGATAAACATCATAAAGTTGGACTGAATTGCTAAATTTAGTGAGTATATGTACAGATGGTGCACCTTCCAGGACAGGAAAACATGAAGGGTTTATTGCACAGATAAAAAAAGTATCAACAGATCCAGATGCTCTCATTTCTTTTCATTGTATCTTGCATCAGCAAAATCTCTGTGCTTAAGCTACTATTTTAAGTGACACTTTGCAACAAGTTGTAAGTACTGTTAACTATAGTCCTACAAATGCAACCTGGCATTGTCAGTTTGGTAACATGCTAAAGTTGAAGGATGGGGTATTTAGTGTGGATTTGCTGTGTCATTCTAAAGTGGGCTGGCTATCGCAGGGACACTTGGTAGCCAAAATTTTATCTTTGTGAGAACAGATAGTTAAATTTTATGAACAGAATCAGCAATGTGAATTATTGAAGGAAGATTTCTATAGGAATGCAGCATTTCTGTGTGACATCATGTCAAATCAAAATGACTTAAATTTTTCTTTGTAAGGTAAAACTAAGTCTACATATGATATGTGACAAAAAAATCAAGCATTTCCAAAGAAGCTATCTTTTTCAAAACATTTCTTCAAAAGGAAATTTCGGATGAACATTTTCCTCAGTTAGCAAAGGTTATTGATGAGCAGAACAATAGCTGTGAATCATTTAAAGAATATGCAGGGCCGGGCACGGTGGCTCACGCCTGTAATCCTAGCACTCTGGGAGGCCGAGGTGGGCGATCGTTCTGAGCTCAGGAGTTCGAGACCAGCCTGAGCAAGAGCGAGACCCCGTCTCTACCAAAAATAGAAAGAAATTAATTGGACAGGTAAAACTATATATAGAAAAAATTAGCCGGGCATGGTGGCACATGCCTGTAGTCCCAGCTACTCGGGAGGCTGAGACAGTAGGATTGCTTGAGCCCAGGAGTTTGAGGTTGCTGTGAGCTAGGCTGACGCCACGGCACTCGCCCCCAGGTGAGAGTGAGACTCTGTCTCAAAAAAAAAAAAAAAAAAAAAAAAAAAAAGAATATGCAGCTGTTATAGACCTATGAATTATAGAATACAATGAAAGGTTCACTGACTTTGAGAATCATGACGTCACACTCAAATTAGCATTTCAGCCTCACCTAGTCATATCACCAAAGCACCTAAAGAACTACAGATGGAATTGATTGAGCTTTCAGTAGGTGACATGTTAAAGTCACTGTTTGATGCTAAGAAAGATCCAATTGAAACATGGAAAAATGCAGTAGAATATCGACGCCTTCGGCAACATGCCCAAAAAATGCTGTCTTGCTTTTCAACCACTTATTGCTGTGAATCTGCATTCTCCTACCTAACCCAAATCAAGACATCCTTAAGGTCACAAATGACTGATACCCATCCAGAGGATCAACTGAAACTGCAGAACTCCTGCTGCAACCAAATATTCAAATGCTTTCCAACTAAAAGCAGACACAACAAAGTCATTAAAAGTTAGTTAACTTTAAAATTAACAAACAGTTTTCATTTTTTGAAATGACTAAGTACATAGTAGTTAGAGTCTTACAAAATAATCTATATTTTTAAGTATATTTAATGTATATTTTTTAAGTATATCTAATTGAAGTTTCTTGAATACAGTGTTATTTGATTATAGGTAAATTAATGTGGCTTCCAACATGAAAAGTTTCCCCACCCCTGGGCTAAAAACCATACAGCCTCGTGTGTAATAGGCTACGCCTTCTACACTCTGTGATGTTCATAAAACGATGAAATCTCCTAACAACGCGTTTTTCAGAATATATCCCCATTATTAAGAGATGCATGATTGTACATATGCGTGTGTTCGCATATGTGTGTGTATGCAGTGCATATACACAGACATATATTTAATATAAATGGGACCATATTAAAGATATATACTATTTATTTTTAAATGTTCTTTTTTTACTTAAGTAATATTATTCTACAAACATTTTTACATGGCAATAGATATTTGTTTACAGGATTATTTATAATATCTGAATAGTATTTCATATTGTGGATTTATAATAATTTAACATCATTCTATTGTTAGATATATAGGTTACTTTTTCATTATCATAAATAACAGTCTAATAAATAATCCATTACATAACCTAGTTTGTGCCCATCAACAAGTATTTCCTGAGAACCAATGTTTATCATCCTCATTAAACTTGGTCAACATAAGCAGAAAATGGCATTTCAATATCCATTTTTATTTTCTTTTTAAAAAAATTAGTGGCGAAGTTGAACATTTGTATATGCGCGTGGTTGCATTATGGATTTCCTGTTTTGTTTTGGTGGATTTTTTTCCAGCAATCGGTAGTTTTTTCTCTCTAGTGCCTCACTGGGTCCTTTGTCATCAGTGCTCACAGAGATGACAGAGAGGAACTCGCTTCCGGACACGTCTTACTCCTTACAGTGGCATTTGGCCGTGTGGTGGTGCCGGGATCTTCTTGCGGAACCTGACGAGCAAGTCTTGGATGCCATCCGGACTTTCCCAGACGGCATCTGGATACACTCTTTAGAGCTGGCCTCCCACAGGGAAGATTCTGGAAATGCCAGGAGACACCCAAGCTGGAGTCAACTGCTCCTGCAGAGAGATGTGGGCAGGAACAGAAAAACAGGAAGCTCGCCCCTTCTCTCTCCCTCCCCTTTCGGTTTCTCTCCGATGCCTCCTTTTGGCAGAACCTCAGAGGAGGCCATCTGTCGAGGGAGCTGGGAAATGTAGTCTGCGGTTCCCAGCCCCGGCTCTGTCAGGCAGGCAGAGAGCAGGGGGACACAAGAGATGCGACAGTCTTGGGACTCGCTGCCCAGATTTGGTCTCATCCGTCCCACCACGCCTGGGACCCTCGAGCAGTCCTCCCCCGACGGTGGTTCATTCCGGGTGCTGATCCGCTTCCACTCATGGTCGCCGAGATGTTCTTCCTTCCCCAGGCTGGCCACACACACCTGTGCTCTCTGACAGCCTGTGGGACCTCTGGTTTTGGAAGAAGACTCCATCGGTGCTACCAGGTCACTCCAGATGGCAAAATGGCATCTGCCAACCAGGGCGTGAGGCGTTTCCGTGCCATGTCTGCGGAACACCGAGAGCATCAACTCGACCTGCAGAGAATGCTCCTATACCTCGCTGAGCTCCGCCCACCAGAATGTCACGCTGCCCTCGCTTACGGCTAACCCTGTCCTGCCAGGTCCCGCATCGTGGGCACTCCGGGCACACCGCACAGGCCACTCTGCAGCCAGGAGTGGCAGGCATGTGCTGCCCAGCCGTGGCTCATCTGCATGGAGACGCCCAAGCTGCTGTCGCTCAGGACACGCGCCGTATTTGCTCATGCAGAAACAAGCCGGCTGCTGCGAGAAGTGGCTTTGCGATTCCACCTGCCCCACGTTTGCGTGAATCCTGCCTCCCTGCTCCTCATTCCGTCCCGCCACGTGACACAGCAGCCGCCCTGCAGATCCAGAAACCGGAGACGAGCGGCAGGCTCTCCCAGTCCCACGGCAGTCTCAGCGCCCAGTCCCATGAGCGTGTCCCGTGAGCATGTAGGCTCTGCTCCGGTACCTGCACCAGGCTTCTGCTCTGGTATCTGAGGTGCCTCTGCAGGGTCCTGGCTTTCCACCCGCTGCCCCCGCAAAAAAATGGTGCCCCATGAGGGACACCAAAAAAAAAAAAAAGTAGTGTGGAAATCAGCTCAGGGACCTTGTATCTCCCCACTTTCTGCTTGTCTCTGGGCGTCTTTGGGCAGCCGGAACCTGCTCTCCGTGTCGCTCACCCACCTTTGCTGAGCCTTCGCTCCAGGCTCCATTCCTCGAGACCCAGCTTCGGACCTTCCCTTGCTTCCAGGCCTACCCCACCTGGGACCAGCTCACAGGGATCCGTTCCGCTACTTCGAGCCTTCTCTCTGAAACCCCCTCCTCCACTCACTGGGGCCACTCTGACCTGCAGAGCAACCTTTCCTTCAAGCCCTCGCTCTCTTCCCTTGGGTTTGCTCTGCGCGGCTCACGGGGAGGTTTTCTCTGACCCTGTGTAAGGTTCTTGCCAGAAGAGCTGGAGGGTGACGTTGGAGGAGGAAGATCTGCCCGGGTGGGGGAGAGCGCCGTTTCCCCAGGGCCGTGGGCCTCACCTTCCCCCAGCAGGAGCAGTGGGGACAGCAGGGAGCCACTCAGCAGCTGTGACCCTCCCTGGCCTGCCATCTACTGCCCGTCTCCACGGCCAGCCCAGGCTCTTCAAGGTGGCCACGCGGAGCGAGAGCTGGGCTTTGCGGGCACTGAGATCCGCTTCCCAGAACGCACGTTCTTCCTCCAAACTCCCGAGCACGGGGAGGGGCCGTCGGAGTCAGCAGACAAGACTCTGGTTGGCGACTCGGCTTTTCCCTGACGCCTCCACTCTGAGCAGCCGTGTGGACTCCGCTCCGGGCTTGCTGGGAACGGTGAGTGAGGGCGCTGTACGTGTCCCATAGCATCACAGCAGCTCACAGAAGGCTCCACATGACACGGTCCTTTTACAATTCTGTGCCAGAGAAAGTCCTAGCCCCTCGAGGAAAAGGTGTGCTTTTCAATTAAAAAAAGCACTTTTCAATAAAAAGAATGCTGGGAGCCCAGTCTTTGTCTTCCTCTGGCTTGCTGAGCCAGGGGTGATGACAGCTGGAGGAGTTCCAGCGCCAGCCTCGTGGTGCGTCAGAGTCTCCAGGGAGCGTCTTGTGTGCTTGTGCCAGAGCCCCTCACTGCCTTCCCCTCTGTGCTGTCGATGTTGGCTCCAATCTCAGGGCAGGAAAAATCATTGTAGGGAATTCTAGAAGCCCACAAAGACCCTGGAGATCGGTAGGTATAAAGGAGGGAAGGAGAGAAGCTACTGTTATTGGCACTCGCTATTTAGTGCGTTAGCGGACAGCCCAACGGACACAAGTGAATGCGTGAATGGGTGAGAGAATGGAAGCGCAAACCTGTCTGCGTCTGGAAAGGCCAATTTTCTCCAAGGCTACGCTCCACCTGGTGGAAATTAGGTACTTTCTGCTCCTGAGCTGCCTCAGGCCACGAAAGGCTCCAGCCCTCACTCCATGCTGGTCATTCTGTCTCTGCCCCATCGCTGCCCCTCTGTGGCCTGCTCCGCGTGGGAGGAGGCTGGGCCCCTGCACTCTGGTCAGACGCTGTGCGTGGCTGAGCGGCGGCGGGTGCTCGGGGGTGGGGAGCGGGGGGCCCTCCCTGGTGTTCTGTCCGCGTGAGCACAGCGGACGGCGGGCTCCCAGCTTCCTGCTCAGGCCGCCGCGACTGCGCAGTGTGTGTGTCAGAGGCCTCCGTGGCGTGGCACATGGTGGGCTGTGGCTCAGGTGGCGTCGGGGCCGGCAGGGGTGAGCTGCCTGCCCGGCTCCGCCAGCAGCCCCAGGAGGACGGGCTCGGACTTCCTGGGGCCCCGCGGTGTTGGCCGCAAGGGTCACAGCTTTAGGTCCTCAACTCAACTGTAGGCAACACCGCCTCCCCCAGGTGTGACTCAGTTTCCCATAGTTCTAGCCTCTGGCTCCCCTCCTGCTGCTCTGGCCTCCCTGACGTGTTTGTGACCGATCCCTGTCTTCGGTCCTCTCCACCTGGGATGCACAGTGTGACTTCCGCTTTCCTGTCCAGACGTTGACCACACGCCTTCCCTCTGTGGATCCACAGTGGCCCGGGACTTGGCCTAGACGTTTGCACACGTTTGCTCTGACATGCTTGCGCAGCTAGAGAAGGTGCTCTTGGCGCCCGCGCCTCCTCACCTCCCCGCCTGCCTTGCGGGACCTACGGAAAGGCAGGGGTCACCCCACGGGGTCTTCGCAGCACAGTCAGCTGTCCCTGTCCCTGCAGGGTCATCTCCATAAGCCAAAAATAAATACATCCCTTTGTGGCCTGGAAAAATTAGACTTGTCAATTTCAGGTCATGCCACCACAGCCCAGGCAGCTGCGTGACATGAGTGGCCGTAGCGCCGCGCAGCAAAGCAGGCAGATTCCCCGGCGCGGGGCTCCGGCAGCGCGTCCCCCTCCCCTGAAGCACGGCGCGCAGGACCCCATGCACAAGGGCTCACTCTGTGTGAGTTTCCTCTGCGTTTCCGCATCCCGGCAAGGTGTGCGCAGACGCGCCTTCCCTGGCCGTGAGGGAGATGCCGGCGAGCCTGCGCTTGGCCTCCGTGGCACCAGCCGTCGCCAAAGCGCTTCCTCCTGTCCAGATTCACTCCAGGGAGGTGGACGGATGTTTGCCCGTTTCTTGCCAAGGTACAAGCTCTCAGCTTAAACATGTGGCCCCAGATTTTGAAGTGCACGCTTTATGCAAGTCAGTGGTTTTTAGAACAGCCACAGGGTTGTACAACCGTAACGATTATCTAACTCTGGATCAGTGTCATCACCTCAGAAAGAAATCCCAACGCATCTGCGATCACTCGTCATTTCTCCCTCCCCAGCCCTGGCACCTCCCCGCCGACTCTGCTGCTTGGATTTGTCTACGTCGACACTCCCTGTAAATGGGACCACACAACACGTGGCCTTCGTGACTGGCTTCCTTCCCTTAGCGTGATGTTTCCAGGGTACGTCCACATCGTGGCGCGTTCCGGAGCTTCCTTCCTCTTCCTAATAACGGCTCTGCCACAGTTTGCCCTTTGTTAGTGGACGGACACTGGGTTGTTTCTACTTTCTGATGACTACGGATAATGCTGCTCTGAACACACACATTTGAGTTTGTGTGTGAACACGCTTTCAGCTCTCCTGGGTACATACTCCAACAGTGGAACTGCTGGGTCACACGGTAACTCCATGTTACACTTTGAGGAACTGCCAGGCTGCTTCCCAGAGTTGCCGCCCCATCCTATGTCCCCACCAGCACCAAACGAAGGTCCTCATTTCTCCGTGGCTACAATCTGACAGTGATCAGACTTACCGACACCTAAACTGTCCAGCATCTGAGATATTTTCATGGAAAACTTAAGACAGGGATTGGCGGGGAGGTGAGGTTCTGGGGTCTCGCCTGGAGGCGACGTGGCCTGTGGCACGCCCTCCAGACACAGCGTGGCACGTGGACAGCCTTGCTCATTCCCAAACGTGATTTTCAGTGACGGAATGTCAGCACCCTGGGGTAGGGGGTTTGTAATAAACATTTGCCTTTTTCTTTTTTTTTTTGGTCCTTTGAGCATCTAAACTCTCTTCCCATACTTGGAGATACTACACCATAGGAGGCAAAATCTAAAAATGCCACCCATGTGCTTCCCCAGGACCCTGGAATCCGTCTCCCACTTGGACTCTGAGGAGGAATCTGGTGACCAGCGGGCTCCGTGCTGCTGACATGAGAGGCCCCAGCAGAGTGACCAAGAGTGGCTTTAACCTGCTCGTGACAGGGCCGCATTTCACAGACCGTGCGAGGTTCCCTCTTCCAGGTAAGCAGTTTCAGATCCACAGCTCGCTGGCTGGCGCTAGGCAGCAGGTGTGTTTCTCTTGGCCTTAATGGTCTCCTAAGGATTGGGCGGTTTCACTGAAAATCCAGATTTTCAGTTTGTCTGAAAAAAATCGGGAGCTCTGACAGCCCTGAGCCAGCAACCCGGGCTGGGGCCGGCGGGTATGGACGGGCTGTGAAGACCCCGTTGGCCACTAAGTCACCTGCCTGCTGCCACGAGGCAACTGGTTTGTGAGCAGTAGGAGGATTCCCTCCGAGTCCTCACTCACCGCCCTGCCTGCTGGAGCACAGGTCCACGCAGCCTGGGGGGCCGCCGTGAGCTGCTCTCTCTAGAACGGTGGTTCCCAGGCTGGCTGCGCATCAGAATCACCCAAGGATTTTGCTTAAATTTCAAAGCCCAGCCACACCCCTGCCCCATTAAATCCCAGTCTCGGGGGAGACACAGGGGTGGGGCGTGGAAAGCACTTAACAGGCTTCTGGGGGGAAAATCCCCGATCCGTAGCATTTGCTGACTTCTTGGTATAAATAGCCCCGGCGTGGTTGATTTCCGGTTACCGAGGCGGCTTCCCCGACTGCAGAGCCGGGAAGAGAGGCGCGGTGGGGAGTCGAGGGACAGTATTGTCATCACGCAGATAAAACATGTATCCATCATCCCAAGGGCACAGATGAGAGTTAAATATGGTAAAATGATGAGGAGGTGATGACTTTTGAATATTTATTACTTTTATTTTAATGTGATTTATTTAAGTGTAAGTTTATGCACATATCATTTGATTTTAAATAACGACTGTGCTAAATACTTGATTCACAAAATTTCTGAAATGTAAGGAATCTGCTCGAGTGAGCTGGCACAAGCCGGCTCTGGCCCACTACTGGGACAGACATCAGTTTTTCTGGAGCTCCCTAGTTGACCCCAAAGCACAGGCAGATTTGGGATCTACAGTGTTAGAACAAGGGTCGCAAACTCGAACGCCCGTCAGGACAGCCTGGGGGCTGGCTACGACACAGGGAGCATCCCCATCCACCCCCCCCACCCCACCTCTGATCCTGTAGGGCTTCGGTGGCACCAAGAGCTTGCCCTTCTAGCAAGTTCCCAGGTGGTGCTAATGCTGCCGGTCCACACTTTAAGCGGATTAAAAACCTGCAGCCTCAGTTCCTCCTCAGCTTCCTTTCGCAGCCTGGGTGGGGCTTGTTTGAAGTCAGTCTGCCCTCAGCCCCTGGGACAGGTAGTGGTTCCTGCCCAGAGGATGGCAGTGTGGGGCCTGGCAGGTGCCTGGGTGCCCGCTCTACCCTGGAGGATGCCCTGGGGCTCTACAGCCGCTTCTAGTCCCACAACCCCTTCCCCACCCCCCACTCCCAGGCAAAAGGTAAGGGGGGTGGGAGCCAGCCACAAAGCTATCGCTCTGAAGGCCATTACCAGCTCCCGGGAGGCAGTCGCCAGTGCGGCCTTGTCACCGTGGAGACTGGCCAGCTACGGTGGGCTGGGATGTGGAGGAAGGAGCAGGGAGGCTCCACGGGGGGAGGCAGCCTCTGCAACCCTCCCGTCCAAAGCCCAAGGAGAGTCAGAGGCTGTGTTCGCACTTTCCAGAGAACGCATCTGTCAGTTTGTTTAATATAAGACGTTGGTGTACGTGATTAAGGAGGCTGAGAAAGCCGCGGTCTGCTGTCTGCGAGCCGGAGACGCAGGAGGGCGCGAGGGCCCTGGTGTGGATTCCAGCCCAGGTCTGAGACCTGGGAGCCGGCAGTGCCCGCGGGCCCCGCTCAAGCAGCCAGGCAGGCAGGGTGCGACGCCAGCCTTCCTCGCCTCTCGCTCCCTCGGGCCCTCGGCAGACGGGTGACGTCCACCCACGCTGGGGAGGCCGCCTGCTTTGCTCAGTCCACGACCCCAACGCTAATCTCTTCCAGAAACATGTTCGTAGGCAGAGTAAGAAATAAAGTTTGACCAGATCCCTGGGCACCCTGTGGCCAGTCTCGTCGATACATAAAATCAACCTAACGAAATTGTGTGTGCTAGTCTGTCGAGAGGTAGAAGCGAGGACTGTCGTAACTTCTACGACACTATGTGAGACGCGGAACAGGAGGGCTCCTCGGGCTAGAAACAGGCAAACGGCGCGGGGCGCGTTCTCCAAGGAGCTGCTCAGACGGCCCTCCCTGCAGGAGGGTCCTGCACTGCCCCCTCCTCCCGCAGCTGCCGCACCCAGGGCCTGCGCGGGGCAGGGCAGGACTTCAGCAGACGCCACCTGTGGAGTGAGCGACACACGCCACCGGTCCCGCGTCGGGGGAGGCTTCTGTCCAGGCTCCTGTCCCTCCCACGTCCACGGCAGAACCCGCGAGGGCAGGGGCTGGAGGCAGATTCCTCCACATTCTCGGACAACTCCTTACAGCTCCTAAGCCTCAGTTTCCTCCTGTGTAAAACAGACGTGGTGTAACCGTGTCTGTCCTGTGGGCTGATGGAGGCGTCAGTAACCTGGTTCCTCCAAAAGTACTTAGCGCGGCGGCAGGCGGTGGTGGCACAGGGGGCTGGCAACCCTGGCCCATCCCCAGGCTTCAGAGCATTTGAGAGCAGGGAAGGGCAGGCGGGGGGGGGGGGCGAAAGAGTGCCCAGGACTGCGGATGGGCAGCTTAACACGCGGGCGTCAGCACACGGGCAGGACCAGCACGCGGGGGGCTCGGGAACGGACCGCCAGGAGGGGACTACCCCTAGCCCTGCAGGCACCTCTGTGACAGGCACCGTCCACCTGCAGCCTTTGGCAAAAACATCCCACACAAGTGCAGGAACTGCACGTAAAAATGAAAGCCCTAAGAGACAATTAGATTGAGAAAACGTTCTGATGCCCTGGGAGCCAAGTCTTTTCTAAGCGTATGAGCGCAGGCGGAAGCGTAAGCAGGGTATAACAACGATGTAAATGTCCTCGACGCGAAGTTAAAAGGCTCGCACGGGGACACAGAGGAGCATCCGTAAGCGCTGCTCCAAGGAATAAACGAATAAATAAAATGAAAAGGCAAATTAAGCACCAAAAAAAGAAAAAGTTTGCAACTTTATGGCCAAAGATTGCATATTAAAATCTTTACTATATATTTTATGAAATAATAAGAGAAAAAAAAGAACACCCAAAAGGCAAACGGGCCAAAGCTATCAGCCGACAATTTGCAAAGACAACACGCACACAGCCAGAAACACGAAGATCAGAGCAATTTCATCAATTATCTAAGAAGTGCAAGTGAAAACACCTAAGAAAAGACATTCTTTGCTTATAGAATTAAGAAAGGTTAAAAGTGCTCCTGCTGGGAGGAGGGCTGAAAGGAACGAGTCCCCCTTTCACTCTGCTTCTTTGGGAGCAAACAGAGCTGCAGCTCCGCCACCCCGATCAGGATATGATTCACAGACCACGGATTCATCCTTACAAAGCACACAACCCGGCAGCTTTAGCACACTCCAGAGTTGTGCAACCATCTCCACAATTTCAGAATATTTTTATCACCTCGAAAGAAACCCTGTGTCCATTAGCAGTCACTCCCCATATACCCCCTCCCCAGCCTGAGAGGACCACTCATCTGTTCCCGGAGATTTGTCTATTCTGCACGTTTTATGCAAACAGAATCATGTAACACATGGGCTTTTGTGACTGGCTTCTTTCGCTTAGCAGGATGTTTCCAAGGTTTGCCCATGTTGCGGGCGTGCCAGTGCCGCGCTGCTTTCATGACGGATGTTACGTTGTATAGATACATCGCACTGTTTATCCGGTCATCAGTTGGTGGGCATTTGGGCTGTTTCTCGTTTGGGCTGTTGTGAATACTACTACCCCGAATATTCTTGTGCAAGTATTTGTCAGGAGGCACACGTGCATTTCCCTTGCGTATGTTCCTAGGTGTGCAATTGATGGATCAAATGGTGACTCTGTGTCATTTGAGGAATTGCCAGACTGTTCTCCTAAGCATCTGCCCCGTTTCACAATCCCACCAGCAGTGTATGGGGTTTAGTTTTAGCTTTCACATCTAGGTCTTTGATGCATTTTAAGTTTGGATGTGATGTGAGGTAGGGTCCACATTTTTCCTTTGGCATGTGGATATCCAGATGTCCCAGCACCACTTGTTGGAAAGTATTCTTTCCCCATTGAATGGTCTTGGCATTCTTGTGGAAAACCAATTGACCAGAAATGTTGGGGGGTTATCTATGTACTCTCAGTTCTGTTTCACCGATCTACATGTTTATCGTATGTCAATACCACACTTTCATTACTATAGCTTTTTAATAGGTTTGAAATGGGAAAGTATGAGCCCTCCAATTTTGTCCTTCTTTTTAAGGGTGTTTTGGCTATTCTGCATCTCTTGATGTTCTACAGAAGCTTTAGAATCAACGTGTCAATTTCTGCAAAGAAGCCAGCTGGGATTTTAGTAGCAATTGCATTAAATCTGTAAATCAATTTGGGGAGTATTGCCATCTTAACAATATTATGTCTTCCCATCCACGAACATGGGATATCTTTCAATTTATTTATGTTGTCTAAAATTTCTTTTAACAAAGTTTTGTAGTTTTTGGATTATAATTTTTGTACTTCTGTTGTTAATGGATTATTTTTATTATGGTAAAATATATATAACATAAAATTAATTAACTATTTTAAGTGCATTCACATGGCCACACAGTCGTCACCACCATCCATCTCCAGAATGCCTTCATTTCTCCAGCGTGAAGCTCCACGCTCACTAAACAATAACTCACCGTTCCCTGCAGCTACCATCCCATTTTCTGTCTCTGTGAGTTTGATTATTCTGGGCATCTCGTGCAAGTGGAATTGTACAACATTCGTCCTTTTGTCTCTGGCTTATGTCACTTAGCATAATGTTTTCAAGGTTCATTCATGTTGTGACATGTCAGAATTTCATTCGCGTCTGAATACTAGCATGTCCCACGTGTCATTTATCCATTCATCTGTTGACACGTGGTTTGTTTTCACCTTTCAGTTAACATGAATAATGCTGCTGTGAGCACGGGTGCGCAGATGCCTGTTTGAGGCCCTGCTTCTGATTCTTTTGAGCACGTACATACCCAGAAGTAAAATGTTTGGTTCATATGGTAATTCTGTGTTTGAGTTTTTGAGTAATGGATAATTTTCAATTCATTATTACCTATTTGTTTTCCTGTATTTTTATATTTTCCATAATCACAAAAGTATTATTTTTAAAAGCTAATTATTTGAGTGTACTCTGCATTGTAAATGAACGTATGTTCTGTGAACTGTCCAACATTTTTCCACAATCTGTGAACTCATATATGTCTACCATGGAGCTAACATGTGGTTCGTGTAACCCCTTTGCTGGCCCCTGGGAAGGTGGTCCCATTCCTTCTGCAGAGCTGTGGGTCGGAACCTGACTAGCATGATACCCTGGACTTTTTCGTTAGGCATGAGACTTGCCACTGTGTTTGCCCCACTTTCATGCCACGGAGCCCCCGGTACAGAGTGGACACAGGGACGTTTATACCCTTCCTGGATATGGAACCGTGATGGAAAGTCTGCTGGCCTGCTAGTTAGCGACATCCTTTGTCTCCTGACCCTGCTCTCTGCTATTTACACTCCAACCATTCAGTTTTCCTTTTCCCATGAAGCCCATAAAATGGGGAAGAACGAGGTCAACTGAGAACTTTGGTGAGCGAGCCAGCGTGCAAACGGGAACAAGAGCCCCGGGACTTTCCTAAGAAAAACAAAGGATTTAAAGAAAGAACAATATTTAGCAGAACTTAAAACTCCCACTCCCAGATTAAGAAAACAACTTGCCGCAAATAACATAAAGTATTTAAAAGTAGCTCTAGTTTTTACCAAAAAACCCTTTTCCCTCTCACCATAGCACCAAAAAAAAGTACTTAGAAACTGAGTTTAAGAAATATGCTCAAGATTGGAAAATTTCAGTTTTTATCTCAAGGAAAAAACTACTATTCCCTCAACTGGTCCAACACAGTGGTCCGTCCTGACCTTTGACTCATTCCAGCATCCCCAGGTGCCTCGTCTCCTGCTAAGTTGTTATTGTCCCTAAACCTCAGGTTCCCTCTTAATCATGTTTCTTCCCTAGGATATGAATTTTCAAGCATTTGCCCTTTTGCAATAGTGACTCAAAGCTCAAGGAAGTGGTCAAATATTCCTCTCGTGCAGGCCAAGCTTTCCAAAGAGTGACACCACAAGGTTACTACGCAATTGGATGTGACATGGCCATGGATGCTGGGCTTGGCGTGGCCACGGGCAAAGGAATGGAGCCACAGGGGGAGAAACCATGCAGGGCCAGGACACACATCATTTCTGAACAGCCATCAAGGATGCAAACCCCACATGGTCCAGATTTAGAGTCCAGGGGTCAAGGCCCTTGGGAGAGCCTGTGGACCAGAGTCTCTCTCTTGGGATCAGTACATAGTCTAGACCAAGGGTCTGAAAATATGGCCTGAGGGCCACATCTGAGCCACTGTTTTTGTATGGCTGTCAAGCTAAGAATGATTTTAAAATTTTTACCTGTTTGGAAAAAAATTAAAAGTAATATTTTGTAACAAATTAAAATTATCTAAAATTCAAACTCCGGGCTGGGTGTGGTGGCTCATGCCTGTAATCTTAGCACTCTGGGAGGCTGAGGTGGGAGGATCGCTTGAGGCCAGGAGATTGAGACCAGCCTGAGCAAGAGCGAGACCCTGTCTCTACAAAAAATAGAAAAATTAGCGCGGCGTGATGGTTCGCACCTGTGGTCCTAGAGGGAGGAGGATCGCTTAAGCCCAGGTACGTGAGGTTGCTGTGACCTATGATGATGCCACGGCACTCTAGCCTGGGGAACAGAGCGAGACCCTGCCTAAAAAAAAAAAAAAAAAAAAAATCCAAACTTCAGCGTCCGTAAATCAAGATCTGTTGGAACACCGCCCCGCCTGGTCACTGACGGCCGTGTCTGTGGCTGCCTTCACCTTGTAATGCGAGAGTTGAGCAATTGCCTCCGAGACTGTGTGCCCACAAAGCCTAAAACATATACTCTCTGGGTCTTTTGCAGAAAGGTTGCCACCCCGTTTTAAACTCTTTTCTACAAAACCCAACAGCAAGATAAGAGGAGAAAGGAGCACGGGAAGGAAAAGCCACAACCATCCCCTCCACGCTGGGGAAGCTGGCGCTGCAAGCTAGGAGCAGGGTTTGGGAATCACTGGTTAGCTCCGGCCCCTGGGTTTCCACGGGGCGCACTCTGGATGCAGGGAGGGGATGGATGTGCCCAGTGACTGTCTCCACTGAACCAGCAACACGGGCTGCCATCGGCATTCGCTCTGTCTCCCCTCTAAGCCCAGCTTCGGCACTGATCCCTTTTCTAGCCCCTGGGGCTCAGTCCTGAATCCTGGCACAGCCCAAGGCTGGAGATATTGTCTCTGACACCTCCAGGGCCATCTGTGGAAGAACGGTTCTGTGCAGTCCCGGTGGTCAGGGCTGGTATCGTGGGTAGAGCAATAGCAGATTTGAACTCAGCACGGGGAACACCTCGCTCACACGTTTTGCTGAGCGGAGCTGGAGCAAATTGCCTTGGGAGTCCATGAGCTCGCTGCTTCAACAGACATGCTTGGGCAGTTAGAAATGTGGTTATATCCAGGACTTCCGGGCACTGGGACCACATGAATCAGAGGACTCGTGGGTCAAAGGTCAGAGGGAGAAGATGCAAACACTGAGTACAACAGCGAAGAGCTTGGGCTTGGAAGTCCATCCGGAGCTGGGTTCAAGTCACGGCTGCCACCTACTAGCTGCTCGGTAAAGTTAATTAAGATCACCTTTGGCTTCTGTACATGTACAGTGGGGACTGTGGTCCTTACGTCACCAGATGCCACGAGGGCCAAGTTACAGTCGGTGTCAACAGCGGTCGCTGTTGCTCTCGAGCAGTTATGCCAAGAAACCGTCACTTGCTGATTGCCGTGTACATGAGTTGAGCCCAAAACTTGGTAGGAAAATTTCTCTCTCTTTTTTCTTCCACGGTTTCAAAACTACTCGAGGGCAGGGCACAGAAGGAACGGAAGAATAAACACAGTGGCTCTCTTGGGTTGTGCGCCAGCCTTCAGGCAGAGGTGACTGTCCTGTGTGCCCTCCCACAGCTGGTGACACCGGTGTGCACTTCCTTAGGACTCTTGCTTCAAACTGGGCTGCTGGATTTCCCCATAACTCAAGAGGGCTGGGCGGAGAGGGGCCCGCCTGATGCCAGGACAGCGCTGCGTGACAGATGAGGGCCGGCAGGGCTCTGGGCATCCGAGAACAGCACAGTGATGTGTTTTTATATTTTCCCCGAATAGTTACAAACCATTAATTAAGAAACCCGTTCGGCTGAAAAACAAATGTCTGTGGTGAGTAATGAATATCAGCTTCCATCACATTTGCCCTTTCCGGCAGTTTCTGAAGCTCTGCACTTGCTGGTTAACAGTTTAGCTGCCGTCAAGGGAAGTTTTTACGAACCAGAGAGTCCATCAGCTGCTTCCAAGACATCAGGGAAAAAGAGAGCTAAGGCAGCAGCTTGACAGCAGCTTGCCGTCTGCAGGGATGCACATCCCTGGTGTTCGTGTTGGTCCAGCTCTCCTGCCGGGTGCCCAGCCCCATGTAAGACTTGGGAGACACGGAAGTGAGTCGGACACCATCCCTGCCCCGAGGGGACCCTCGGTGAGGAACACGCAGTCGCTGTTTCGAGGCAAAGTGGTGACTGCACCATCTGCGGAGCGTGGGGGGGAAATGCCTCGCCCGGGCTGGTGCCAGAGAAGGCGTCCCGGGCGGTCGCGCCCAAGCCGAATCTCACGGGGTGGGCAGCAGAGGCAGGGCTGCCGCGAGGTCAGAGGTCAGCAGGAGCGGCCCTGAAGTCCTGCGGGCCAGGGAGGGAGCAGCGGGCAAGGCAGCCGGCGAGGTGGGTGGGGCCCAAAAGGAAGGCCTTGAATGCCAAGCAAAAGAGCGTGGCCTCTCTTACAGGGGAGCCGTGAACTATTTTAAGAGATATGGGACCATCAGATTTGCATTTTTAAATAGATACTTCACGTGCCGCGGCGTGGAGGATGAGCTAGAGGGGATGAGACGGTGCTTGGAGGCTGCCAGGAGAACGGCGACGTGCCGAGACTGCAAGGCCCCGCCCCTGACAATGGCAGGGAACCAGGCGGGTCGAGCTGCGCTGCGCGTCCAATTCAAATGTGAGCATTTGCATTCTGAATTTAGGGGGTCGTCACTGAGGTCTGCCGGGGAAGACAAACTGCTTCCGTCAGAAAGCCTCGTAATCACGGTCGAGTCCGGCGCTCGCAGGTGTTGCAGGTAGAAGGCAGGCAGGTGTGTTTTAAACCCCGAGGCCGACGGCGGGGAGGGCGCGTGAACGGCAGGAGCAGCTTCTCAGGGGCGCGCAGCGTCTCCCACAGCCATCGGCTCCCTGCGTCTTCAGAGCGGCATTTTTTTTTTTTTTTTGCCCTATTTTATACTTGAAAACACTGGAGTTCAAAAATATGGAGTAGACAACACATTGGAAGCTCAAGTTCAAGGCCCCTGACGCTGTCTGGGACTCCGCCCGGGGAACTCTTACGCAGCCTATTGTACAGAAAACCCGAGAGCGGGCCGTCCTACCATGCAAGCGACTTTCTGAGAACCGCAGCACTTCCGGCTGCGCGAGGCGCGGTTCCTCGGTAGGTGTGGTAAACGGCACAGGGGCCTCCCAAAGATGTCCCTTCTGGGAAACACCGGACCCAGGTGTCCCCGAATGCCCAGGCCACACCTGCCTGCCTGGCTGGCTGCACTCAAACTGCACACCGCGGCACCCAGAAGGGACAGGCAGTTCTCAATCCCCCCTTGTGCGCCCGCCCGTCCTCAGGCTTACGCACGTTGCTCCTTCTTTTTCACACTGGTCACGTTTCATGGCTGCCAGGTCGCTCCTCGCATCGCGCTTTGCGCTGCCGCCTGACACTGCCACATGCGGGCGTCCGGCCGAACTGTCTGCTTGGCGCCGCAGAGGGTGGCAAACTCCTGCTCTTTCACTCAGTTCTGCTTCAAAGGTCGGCATCTTTGGGGTCAGCAGTCCAATCTGAGACTTCCCATCTTCCCTCCACTCCCCATCTCCCCGAGGAGACCCGATTCCCAGGGTCGAGGTCACCTGGCGCCGGGCTGCTTCTCTCGCCCGGGCTGTCTTCCGTGGCACCGAGGCTCGCCGTGGCTGGAGTCGGACGCTGGGTGCTGCTGCCGACAGCTGGTGCCCGTGGCCCTCGTCTGTGGTGAGAGGGACCCGTGCTCCGTGGGTCATCCTTGTGACCTCACGCCTCCTGCAGCTCCCAGAAGTGTCAGCATTTCTGCATCTCCCTGGGGACCTGGGGACCCAACTGCCTCCTCGGCACAGTCCTGGCCATTGCCGCCCTCCTGCTCGGCGCTGAGCTGCTTTGCTGGCCCTCGGGAGATGGGCACAGCCCCTCTGGTCTGGGACACCCACACGTTTGGGGACTCTGTCACCACACCGGGGCTGTTCTGGGAGATGACAAGACGTCCACGCACGTACGCACTCCAACCTGCCATCCGGAACCTCCCTGGTCAAACCCCCACTTCCTTTTTGGGTGGGAAGCTCACCGCGAGGTCACCAGGAAGTCTTCCTTACTCAGTGGGAAGGACGCTCTCCACTCAGTCCTCCAAGCTTGGTTTTTATTCTTGAAGTTCAGATTTTAGAATGCCTGGAAAGTTCTTTTAACTTTCATTTTAATTAATTAATTTTATTTTTTAAATTTTTTTTGGTAGAGACAAGTTCTCACTATGTTGCTCAAACTCCTGGGCTCAAGCGATCCTCCTGCCTCAGCCTTCCACTTAGCTGGGGCTGCAGGTGCCACCACGCCCAGCTCATTTTTCTACTTTTTGCAGAGACGGGGTCTCGCTCTTGCTCGGGCTGTGCTTTTCCTTCTGAGTAATTTTTCTATCGTAAATGACCAGGTCTGGATGGAAGGGTCGGTGGCTACATAGACAGGTCTGAGTGGCTCGTGATCTAGCACTCAATGAAGGTCAGAACTTGCAATGGTCCTTTCCAGGCCCCAGGGGACCAACGAACGCTACATCGCTGAGATCAACACTGACCACTCAGTGGGGGAAGGACGGCACACGCGGGTCTTACTTTTTATTCTGGAGCCCAGCTTGAGCGAGCACCTAAGTCAGGATCTTTGTAGATCTCTGTGGCAATCTACACACATCTTTGAACATCTGCCCCAGGCCCAGCTCTCTCTGCGCACTGCGCAGCCTCTTGGCTCCCGCCTGCAGGCCATGCCCAGCTTCTAGAGCTGCCGGGTCAACTTGCTGCTCATTCCACCCATTTGCCTCGTCTCTGAAACCCCGGCCTCCCCTTGTGATCTCGGGCTGGCAGGGTCCCCTCCGTTTCCTGGTGTCGGGGTCCTCATCCGCAAACCTCCGGGGCTTAGTCCACGCACAGACGGCACCTGGCTCCTGCCTCTGTCTCGCCACTGCTCTTGCCTGTGTCGGTTCCCCAGTGACCCCAAGCTCCAAAGGGCGCTTGCAGGCTGTGTCATTTGACACTGTTGCTGCTTCTGTAATACATGTCTGTTAAAAAATTATGGTTCCCTTTTGGCTTTCTTGAGTGTAGACAGTGAGTTCACATTAACACGATCAGAGCATACAAAGGACAGAAAGAGGGAGTTGGAAAAGCATTTTGTGATTTGTAAATAAACTGCATTTATACTGTGCTGAAACTTCATTTGCAAAATTTGTTTTTATTCTGGGATAATTATAGATTCACGGGAGGTTGCAAAGAAACATACAGGGACGTTCCGTGCACCCCCACCCCCGCTCTCCGTCCCCCCTCGGTAACACCTGACACAGCTACAGGACAGTACTGAAGCCAGGAAACCGACACTCGTGCAATCCACAGAGCTTATTCGCATTTCACACGCACTGTGCGTGCGCGCACACGTGTGCATCGCTCTATGCGATGTTGTCACGGCTAGCCTGGCACAACCACCACATGAAGCCACTCAACTACCGACGCCACAAGACTCCTCCTGTGACCCCTTTTTCAGCCACACCCGTCTCTGCCTTCCTAGCCCGTGGCAAACACTAATCCAGTCTCCATCTCTATAATTACATAATGCCACAAATTTTATTTACATTAATGGAACCAAGCAGTATGTTACCCTTTTGCGATGGGATTTTTTTCAGTCAGTATAATTTCCTCGAGGTCCACCCAAGTTGCTGCATGGATCAATAGTTAGTTCCTTTCTAGTGCTGAGCTGTGTGCGTTCCATGACATGGATGCACCGTGGATTTTTTTTTCAATCCATGAAGAACAGTTTTGGCCATCGTGGATACAAATGCTATGAACATTTGCATCCAATTTCTTGCATGAAAAATAAATTTTTATTTCTCTCGGATAAATGCCTGAGTGCAATTGCTGAGCCGTGTGGCAAAGTCACTTTTTTAGTCTTGAAAGGAATTGCCAACTACTTGTCAGAGTGGCTAAACGTTGTACGTCCCGCCACCACTGACTGAGGGCTCCAGCTTCTCCGCATCCTTGCAAGCATTTGGTGTTCTCGCTAATTTGCATTTTAGCTATCCTGATACGTGCATAGTGATATTTCACCATGGTTTCAATTTTGTAATTCTCTAATGGCAAAAGGCCTCATCTTGTTAATAAGAAAAGCTTATTAAAGTCTGAAATAATCCAGGTCAAAAACGATCCATTGTAACAACAATGCCTAGAGTATTGTGAGTGATCTTTCTTTCTGACACACCTCTTCCTGTCTTTTGTCTCCCACCCAGTGGTTGCCAGGGCTTTGGGAGGACAGGGATTGGCTGCAAAGGGGCCACCAAGAAGTTTTAGGGTGAGGGAACTCTTCTGTATGGTGCTATGGTGACGGGAATAGGACTCAAAATCCGTGGAACTATATACAACAAAGAGTGACTTTTTATATGAAAATTAAGCTGACCAGAATGTTGGGGAATCCAGGATGAAATGTAGACAAATAAATCTAACTGTATTACAATTGTATAACATAACCTCAGTGAAGGTGATGGAAAAAGAGATGACCTAAATAATTTTTGAAAAACTGTTTTATGTAGATACTTAAAGGCTTAAGTGGAGAGAACCTGGATACAAATATTGTAGCTACTTGGTAAATGTGTGTCTCATGAGGCTATGGTACGGCAATTCTGAAACGGGTTTGCGTGTACACGAGGGCTGAACAAATACAGATGATGAGAAGATACGTGTATTTCACATGTGCACACATATTTCCTAGCTCTATCCCGGAGGCCTGGACGCGGTGATACCCCACTTGCAACAAGTACACCTACTGCCGGATCTTGGTTTCTAAACACCGTTCTCCCGTGAAAGGTCCCTGCAGAAACGGCTAAACCTGGCGCCTGAGCAGGGAAAACACAAGCTGAGACCAGAACCCCTTGGAGTGCTACAAAGTAACACAGCTCTAGAAGGGGGGCAAGCCAAAGGACACAAGAGGCAACCTGGAAAAACACCCAGTGGTCCAAGTTTAAATGCTTTGAGCAACAAAGTAACACAGCACTAAATCATACCTCCAGTATTTTAAAAATACATGAGCCCACACTGATATAAATAATTGAATGAACAAATGGGGAGAAGGAACCGACCTTCCTTGCAGAATTCCAAGTGATGTAAAAGGATCAGGGGAAACAGGAAATTGCCATCAGAACAGCACAGAAATACATGCTCCAGACAAAACCCCTGATTAATGACTAAATTAGCGAGTGTAACTTTTAGGGATACAAAGATATTTTCATAGATTCAAAGTGTGATCTTTAAAGTCATTATTAATTACAGCAGCGGTTTAAACGTGTGTCCACAAACCCTTTGACGGTGCTTCTCCCAGGAGGTGCAGCTCACCGCCCCTCTCCCGGGCATGGCTGGACTCAGTGACTTGCTTCACGGAAATTGGGCATGAAAAGGGAGAAATCATAATGTTATGGTGGTGATACCTGGCGGAAGACACCTTAATTCAGGGTAAAGGTGAACGTCACCAGTCCTCTGCAGCGCGGGTGGGCGTTATCCAGCCTGCCGAGGGCCTGGACGGAACAGAAAGGTTGAGGTTGAATCCCCTCTGCCTGATACGCCAGAGCCCTGATCTCCCGTCCTCTGAGCTCCCGGCTCTCGGGCCTTCCCTGCAGACCCGGCCCGGACTCTGCCAGTTTCTGCCCCCCAGGCCTTCCGACTACACGACCAGCACGGACCCTGGGCTCCTCGGCCTCCGTAACTGCGTGAGCCAGTACCGAAAAACAGATCTCTTTCCAGACATCTTTGTACCTGTCTCTGTCTGTCCCTCTACCTTCTGTTGGTTCTGTTTCTCTGAAGCACCCCAGTACACACACGTACCTGACAACAAGCCCCAAAACACATGAAGTAAAAACTGGCAGAAATGCCGGGAGAACTGAGCAGTGTGGCAGTAACAGTGACTTTAGCACCCCACTCCAATGGTTGATTAACAACTAGACGGAAGATGAGCAAAGACACAGAAGACTTAATAAATAAATATAAACCAACTAGACTTCATAGACATCTACAGAACACTCCGCCCAGCAACAGCAGAATATTTGGGTCTGTCCAGGAACTATCCAGCCATGTAATATGAAAAATAGAGACATTTTTTGAAGAAGATACAAGAAACAGTGTACCTAGGACAGTGACGCCTCAGTCCCCTTCAACGTAGGCGCCTTGAGACCTCACACAGTTCTCCCGGCGTCTCTTCCGCGCTTCACAACACTCGGCAAAATCCCGTGCTGGAATCGCCGTCAGCTGCCTCCACGTATTGTCCTGAATCTCGTCGATGGTGTGAAATCTCTTCCCCTTGAAAGGTGACTTTAGTTTGGGGAAAAGCCAGAAGTCACAGGGCTCCAGGTCTGGGCTGCAGGAGGCTGAGTCACCTGGGTGATTTGATGTTTCGCCAAAAAACTCCGTGCGAGATGCGGAGCAGCGCAGCAGGGCAGCACGCTGGCGCGGTGGAGCTGACAATCACCAGCCGCCCATAGCGCCGGCCGTTTCCCTCGTGTTGCATCTCTCAGCCGAGGAGAAACGCGGAGAAACGCTGAGGTGTCCTCCTTACTAACCGTTCGGCCTGGGGGGCGTCCTCGTGATGGCAACACCTTCCCAATCAAATAACACAGTTCACCTGGTCTTGATCTTGCTGCACTTTGCCGCGCCTTCTTTGGGGCGGAGAACCAGGTGACGCCCATCGGGAAGACTGGGCTTCCGGATCACAGCTGTAGATCCGCGACCCACCTTACGACCGTCTCGAGGAACTCTGGTTCACTGTCAGCGGTTGGAAGCGAGTCGTTAGCAAATGCAGCCGACGTTCTTCTGCTCTGGTAGCAGAAGCCATAGAACACGTTTTGCCACGACACGCTTCGTGCCCAGATCCTGCGTCAGAATCTCAGACACAGCAGTTTTTGGAATCCCCAGACCAGCTTCTAGTCTCGCACAGTTGGTCGCTGATCTTTGCTGCTTGCGGTTCGCACACAGTCAGCGTTCTCAGTGCTCTGCTTGTGGCAGGCCTTCCGGAACGTGGGTCCCTTTCAACAGATTCTCGGCCATCTTGGAAGCGTTTCTGCTGCACTTTTATTTGTGCTGCGCTCATTACGTTGTCCCCAAAACCTTCCGAATGATCCAAACAGTTTCTGCAGAGGAACGTTCAGTTTAAAGCAGAATTCGATGCACATTTGTTGCTCCACTCGCTCAGTCAGGTTGAATGTGATGGCCACACACGGGCTCTCCCAGCAGCGTCTAGCGCCCCGCCGACTAGTCCGGTGACACCGTCACTGTTCACACACGCGTGTCCCAGTCCACTCTACTGCCTGCCAGGTTATGTCCGTGTCGCGCAAACTGTTCTCGTTACAGTAACAGTGGCTGGATGCTGGCCGGACAGACCTCACACATGCTTTTCAACAGTAAATGGAACATACACTGTAGGTTAATCCATAAAATGCCTCTCAATAAATATAAAATGACAGAGATAATACAACATATGTTCTCTGACCACAATGGAATGAAATCAGAAGCCAATAACATAAGGAAAATTAGAAATTTACAAGTATGTAGTAAACAACGTACCTCTAAATAACCAATGGGTCAAGAAAGAAATTATAAGAGAAATTAGAAAATACCTTGAGATAAACGAAAATGACGTAAGTTTTGGTAAAAACGTGTGGGGTGCAGTGAAAGCTGTCCTCGGAGAGAAATTTTAGCTGTAAATGCTCATGTTAAAAGAAGAAAAGAAAGGTCTCAAATTGATAACCTAAACTTTCACCTTAAGACATTAGAAAAAGAGCAAACTCAAAAAAAGCAAAAAGAAGGAAATGATAAAGGTTATAGCAGAAGTAAATGGGGTAAAGAAGAGAAAATCTACAGAGAAAATTGGCAAAACCGGAAGGTGGAGAAGGCTCCACAGAACTGGCCCGTCACGAGACTGATCAGGAACGGAGGGGAGACTCTAATCTCTAAAATCAAGACTGAAAGCGGGGACCTCACGGAAAGTCCTAGGCACCCCTGGCTCTTTGTGCTTTGGCGAAGTGGGGTCCAGTGGCCTGAGGACAGTCCTTGAACGAAGCCACTTGGATTCTGGAGCCGGAGAGCGGAAGCCCACGGCGTCGCCGTGCACGGAAACCACTGGCCCAGCGGGAGAGCAGCCTCACCGCCGCCTCGGCCCCGCCAGCCCTCCCGGGGTCCCTAACTCCTTGCTAACGCCCCCGTCACGCGGAGGCCCTTGGGTCCCCGATCCGCAGCGTCTGCAGGGTCCTCAGGCTCGGGACACGGAGCCGGCATTTTCCTCTTGGCCCTGGCCACATGCCCCGGCCTCCGGCTTCTCTTCCATTTCTTTATCCGCGGGCCGCCTGCCTCAGACGTGCCGCCTCTCTGCAGATGTCCCCAGCACCAGGCAGTCGTCTACTCGGGTGACAGGAATCGTCTGGCTACTCACTGTTGTTCAATTCTTCCCTGTCCGTCACCCATTAGGAATCCTCCTTGGACCTGAGGACTCGGTTCAGATGGGACGCCCCCTCCGCCTGCTCCTTGCGCCCCCCGACACACAGGGACAGTTTCCTGGGCAGTTCCTGCAGTCAAACCTGAGGCAAAGCCCCAGGGCCCCGGGGCAGATGCCTGTTTCCCGCGTCCTCTTTCTCTTGACCCCCAGCCCCCTTGAGTGCGGCTGGTTTTGTCACAATGAAACGCCACCTCTGTCTCCGTGCCAGTTCTCTGCTTCCTTCCCACCCACTTGGGACAGGCACGAAACCACGAGCTCAGTGCCCACAGCCAGTGTGGAGCTGGGATCCGAGACCCGTCCAGAGACCTTTCGGAAGCTGCTGTCGGTCCCTGTGCACTCCCTGTGGGCAGGGACAATTGAAGGACAATGGTGTGACCCAGTGTAAAATGAATGCCTTAGGACATAAGGAGCATTAACTGAGCGCCAGGTATGGTGCAGTGTGCTGAGCATGGACCATAAACAAACAACCTGGAGTAGCTGTCACCAAAAGCATCCTCACGCATTTCTCCCTTCCTCTATCCTCCTCTCAGGGGCGCCGGCCTGTCCCCTGCACAAGGACCCGGGCGTGGACAGTGTCCCTCGCCCACCCCGGCCTGACGGCTGGGAAGACAACCTGCTGGTCTTGAATGGACCTTCATTCTGCCTGTGGAAAGCGGACCCAGGCCAGCTGCAAGCTCCCGGCAGCGTCGCAGCACCCGGGGGCCTGGCTGCCCCGTTGGGGACAAGGTGGCTGTACCGGCTCCTCCCCAGGGAGCTCTCAGAACCGCGCCCTTCAGGAGTGGCGGGAGCCTGAGGGGTCGCCAGGGTTTCCAGGAGCCCTCGTGTGGCGTCGTCCCTGACGTGGCTCAGCTTAAACTCCACATGGCCACGGGGAAAACACGGAGGCCGTTTAAGGGTGTGGAATTATGAGAAAAACGAGTGGACACGTTTTCCGCACCAACGAGCCTCGTGGCTAAGACATGGTCACATGCGATGAATCCCTGTGATGGAACGTCTGCCTCCTGCCCACACCCCCAGGCCACTCTGTGTTGTTGACGTACACGTGGGACTCTGCATGAAGTGCAGAAAGGATTAGTGGCTGGGAGGCTGTGGCCGCGGAGCGGGGCAGGCTGCATTCCAGGCATTTCCATCTGGCGTCCAGCTGGGAGGCTGCACCTATCCCATGATTTACAGGGTCTTGGGCTTGGAGCCGGGAACCCTAAGTGATTTCTGCGAAAGCTGAGCCAAGCGCTGTGAGCCCAGCGGGCAGACCCCACTTCTGCCGGCCCGTCTGGGACCTGCTGCTTCTGTCACGCCAGCCGCCACCTCGGAGCCAGCCATCCCCTCCCCCGCCCCACCCTTTTGTGTGGCTGTGGGACAGGGACCTTCCACCTAAATCCCAGCACATTCCGGATGTCACACTCTGCTGGTCCGCCTCTCTCTGCTAGGGGTGGGCACTCGCTGTGGACGGGGCCGGGGTCCTCCCTGTGCAGCCTCAGCCCCGGCACTGGGCGCGGCAGGTGGGGGGACCCCGCGAGTGTCCACTGAGAGAACGTGTCTCAGGGTTTGCAGGAGCAGGAAGCCACGGTTGCCGGGGGTGACCTTAGGCTTCTTGGAGGAGGACCAGGAGCCAGCTCTTCCTCACCACCCGGAGCGGGGGGTGCAGAGTCCAGGGAGGGGACGAGAGTGTGCGCTGGCTCTTCCCGTGGCCCGGCCCTCCCTGGATTCCGAGCAGGCACAGTGCTGACCTCACCCCTGCACTTGCCCCTCTGACCCCCCCCCCCACTGGATCCATCATCAGTGAGAATGGATTGGAATACAGTATTCTCATTCTTCACAGTTTTCTATGCTCTTTACTTTACGAATAATGAGTGTATATCATCGGCAAAGTCAGGAAAATAGTTACTATCGCTCCAGCTGTGTAAGGAGTATGCTTCTGTCTAGCTGCTTATCTTGAGGATTAAAGAGGGGCTGTGGGTTAAGCACCAGCCCAGGTCACGGCAACTGCTTGGCCTTCGATCCTCCTCCTCCTCCTCGCCCGCACCAGCCCTGCAGGGCGCCCCCGCCCCACCTGCGCAGGGGTCCGACCTGCCATCCCAGACGTGCACTCTCCGTGTCCGCCCTGGGCGCTGAGATCCCCAAGTATTTCAAGATTCACTGATTTTCTTCTTCGTCTGGCAGGCGATTTGCTTTTATTATTTTCTATGATTTTACAAGTAATATATGTTCCTCGTAAAACAGGTCATATCGAAAGTTATGAGGATGGACGGGAAATCCGCCTCGGCTTCCGTCATGTTGAGAGCACCGTGAAGATATTTCCACATATGTTTTATACATGTAAATGCACACATAATTCATATAAATGCGAAATTATTACACTTAACACATTTATTTTAATTTGTCCTTGCTTTCTCTGCTTCCACAATCCCTCTGAATAGTCTAACGTGAATACGGTTTTTGTGCATTTTCTACGTGTACACGTGTGTGTACATACACAGCCGTGCACTCATACGTGAACCTTCACAACGTGCTTTTGGTAGCGCTTGTTTTGTCAACATGCACTGATTTTATTTGTAATTTTCTGATTGTTTTAATTGGTTAATATACTGAGGTAATGATGCAACATTCAACACGTGTGTTCTGGCATGTCCTGACCCACGCCTCTGTCGGTGGACAGAGCTTTGCCTGAATTTGCAGTTTTCCTCCGCTCTGCCGTGCGGCGGCGACACTCTCGGGTAGCACGCTGTGAATTTCCAGCCCGTCATTTCAGCGGATGGGCCTCCAGCAGCTGGACAGCCGAGTCGAAGATACAGGTGTTAATGTAGGAGACATTGTCACATCACTTTCAAATTAAGTTGTGAAAACGTCTCTTTCTTCTAAAAGTAACTAAGAAAACCCTTCCGCGTGCGTTCTCGCTTTGCCAGTCCATCCGGGCGATAGACGGCGCGTCATTGTCACTGCAGCTTGCACTTTTCTGCTTGTGAGATTACCTGCTTTCTGATTTATGTTTAATTATTAAACATTCCCATCACGCAGCGCCTTTGAGGCAGGACTGACAGGGTTCCACGCGCCCGTCACCGGAGGAAACGCCGTTGAATGTGGCTCAGATGCTTCTCTCCTCCCTTGCTCCGTCCACACCTCCCTTCCTGTCTCCTCTCTTCCCCATCTGTCGTGGCAGCCGCTCCGCCCCTCCTTCTCCGAGGAGAGCCGTTACCCAGGGCTGTATTTTTCAGGCCATGATTTTTTTTCCTGTACTTTCTTTTACTACTTATCTATTTATTCACAAAATATGTTAACGCCTTGAGTTATAAGAATGTGCACAGCATTTCACTCCAACGTCATATTTTTGGAACTTTTGCACGTGCAACAAGACCGTCTACGTGCTGTGATATATTCCTTCGTGTGACTCAATGGCAGTTATTCCTTTCTCTGCTCAAGGATAGATTATGTTCCACTTCTTCACCACTGCAAACGGAGCAGTGAGCAAGCTTTTATCTGTCTGCCTGTGTGTATGCGGGAAGTTTTCTGGACTAGACCACTGGGAATTAGAACCGTGGTCATGGGTTTGCACATCTTTGACCTTCCTGGATGTTTCCAGCACGCTCCTGGAAAACCAGCTCTGACGAACACCGTTTCCCAGAGCGAGAGTACTGTTTCCTACTAGCTGGCAAGGAGTCCCTGTCTTCTCATACTCTCAATGGCAACTGTGTTACCAGACTGAGTAAATCTGAGTGACACGAGCAGTTATTTTGTTTGAATTTTGCATCGCACTTATAGGCGAATTCAGCTGCTTCTAATAGATTTAATACCTTTTGAGTTCCTATGAAATGACAATTCGAACCCTTTGAAAATTTATCTACTGAGTTTGTATTTCTTTTATTGACTTTTAGGAATCCTTCCTATATTCTGAACATGACTCTCTTGGGTGTCTAAGTTGCACATACTTTTTATCACTTAATTGACTTTGACATTTTTGGGGGCTGAGTTCTTTTTATTGAGTTCAGACTTGCTAATATTTTACTTCATGGTTTGTTACCTTTGTGCCTGGTTTAAGAAATCCTTCCCTAACTTGGTCTTATGAATGATTCTCCTAGACTTTTTCCTAAATGTTGTACATACACTGCTTTTAGCATTGAGATGTTTTCGTCTGTGGGGAGTATTCCTCAACAGGGCGACAGATGAGGATCTAATTGTTGATTTTCCTACGTGCTTCACCCCTCCCCGCCCCCCACCACCTCTGGAGCCGTCCACTCTGCGTGAGTGCCACGATTTGCAAGGCCGACTCTTCCAACAGCCCGGCGCCGAGCAGGTGTGATTTCCAGGGGCTTTGCTGTCTCCCCATCAGCCCCACACTTTCAATTATAAAGCTCCCTGTGTGGTTGGACGAACGCCTTTCTTTTTCCTCTTTTCCTTCCTCTTCTTCCTTCTTTCTCTTCTTTTTTACATTTATTCAACAAAATTTATTGGCTATTGCAGAGGAGCGTTCCACCGTGAGGATGGATACTACTACAGTTCATCCGCTCACTGTTCATGCACCTGTTGATGGACATTCAGGTTGTTCTTGGTTCTTGGCTATTACACATAAAGCTGCACCGAATATTCCCACTGACGTCTCTGTGTGGAGATACGTCTTTGTTTCTCCTGGGCAAATAAATACCTAGGTATGGAAAAGCCAGGTGGCATGGTGGGCGGGTGCTTCCTTCACAGGGACTGCAAAACCCCATTTCACCTGTTTGAGGGTTCTAGCTGCTCAACATCCCGGACAACACTTGCCTTTTAAATTTCAGTCAAATATTAGAGCGGTGTCTCGCTGTGCCCTGAGTTTGCGTTTCCTTGATGACGCAACCATTTCCCATGTGCTCGTCTGCTGTCTGCCGGTCTTCTGGGTGACACACCTGTTCAAGTTTTTTGCCTGTTTTGTACTGAGTTGTTTGTCTTATTAAGTTGTAAGAGATCTTTACATATTCTAGATACAAGTTCTTTGTCAGAGATATGATTTCTGAATGTTTTCTCTCAGTGACTTATTTTTTTCTTTTAACAGTGTCTTTCGAAAGCAAATGTGGTTAATTTTTATGATTTTTGTGAATTTACTCTTTGGTGGATCGTGCTTTTGGTGTAGGGTCTAAGAAGTCCGTGTTTAACTTGAGATCACAAACTTTCTCCCATGTATTCTGTAAATATGTACAGTTTATTTTATGTCAACAATAGTCAATAAAGCTGTAAAAATAGCAATGCTAGGTGTTGATGGAAAAGAGTCGAGTGATTTTAGGCCACTATTTTGCTAGAATCCTCACACAGTTGAAAATCCACTTCTGACTTCAGTATCGCTTCTGACTTCCCCAAACCTAACTACTGATAGCCTTCTGTTGACCAGAGGCCCAACCAGTGACAAACAGTAGATTAACACGTACTTTTTGTATGTATTATGTACTGTATTCTCACAGCAGTCAGCTAGAGAAAAGAAAATGCTACTAAGAAAGTCACAAGGAAGAGAACATGTATTTACTATTCATTGAGGGGAAGTGGATCATCACAAAGGTCTTCATCCTCGTTGTTGTCTGCACGCTGCACAGGCTGAGGAGGAAGAGGAGGGGACGGTCTGGCCGTCTCGGGAGAGGCAGAGGAGAAGAAAATCCACGTAGAAGTGACCCTCGCAGTTCAAACCTGTGTTGTTCAAGAGTCAACTGTATTTTCTAGAGGCTTAAGCGTATTCAAATACAAACTTAATTTTGTAAGGATTTAAAAAAATAAGAGAGTTTGAAGAGGACAATCTATACAGGGTTTTGGACTGGGACCTGCGACCAAATCCTCGTTCTGCCATTTCCTTCCTGTGTGTTCTTAGATAAGTCACTTAACTTCTCTGAGTCTCAGTTTCACATCTGTAAACCAGGAATAGTAACCGCATACCATAGATCTACCCTGATTAACAGGAAAAGCATTTGCAAAGAAGCTTCTAGAGAGCCTTGCCTAACATAGACAGTCAAGCACTGTGTTTCCTTTTCCAACCTAAGGGGCTAACCCCCGCCCCCCAGAGGTCCCTCTTTGGGTACACACACTCCGCGTCCTTTACCGACTGTGATGTCCCAGCCCTTAGAAAGGGGTGGCACACGGGACACACCCAAACTGCAAGGGGGAGTTTCCACGAACGGTTCGATTACACAGTTGGCCTGGGCCACTCACTGTTCAGAGCAGTCACTTTTATTGTAATGAAATTTAAAAGGCAGTTACATTAGTTACACATGTACACGACTGACTTAGTAACTGTTAGTCACAGAGAACATTCCGGAGATACAAATGCTTTAGCCACAGCACGTTCACATCCACACAAAGCAAGGTTAAAGAGGAATGATTAAGTGCTTGAACTGCCCGCTGAAGCCTGCTCGCGAAATGTGTCTTTTTTTTCTTTTTTAAAGGAAACTGAGAGTGTAGCTGGAGCCGGCGGCCCTGTCCCCCCACAGCCTGCAGCCTCTGTCTCACGTCTGCGCCCCACGGGGCAGCTCTACCTGAGACAACGTGCCCGCGCCACCCTGTGGTGCCTCTTCGGGGTGCCCCGGACTCCAGGCAGTCGGGGAGAAGGTGGACTCAGGCTCCTTAGGACTGGGATCTGGGCGCAGTGACTCCTGCCGAGTCGGGACACAGCGGCTGAGACCGGGCCCGTACTGTCCGGTAACACAGGGGGTTCCGCCCTGGCTGGTCACTGGCTGGAGCTGTGAGGCCACTGGCTTGCCCTTGTCTGCGCGGCGGGTCAGAGCCATCGCAGGGCAGGCGGGCTCAGAGAAGCGAGTGTTCACGACGCTGGCACAGCTCAGGGGCTGCCCTGGGTGAGGCCGGGGGCGGGGACGAGCCCGCCGTTCATTCCCTGGGGTAGCCTCTCTCCTGGCCGACGCCGGCAGGAGCATGACACGTGCCAGCGCGGCCAATGTGGAAACACACAGTGCTTTATCCACGGGGGGTTAAAGCCCCCAGGGCTAAGGTCCACAGGCTGTGGAGACCCCGCTGCCTGCAGTGCACGCTACTCGGGAAATGACCAAGGGGTGACCCTGAAGTGCTGGACAGTGGAGCAGAATGTGGCTGTTCGTGACGGCGCTCTCGTCCCCTGAAGCCAAAACGAAAACCAAAAGCGTGGGGAGTGACATACCCGCGGCATGTTCTAGAACCATCTGTGGCCACCGTCATAGCCACTGACAGGGCTTTGGTGGAGCCTCATTGTGGCTGCACCCACGTCCTTGCCACGGCTCCGGCACCACCGCGTGGCCCTCGCCTGGGCAAAGCCTTCTGCTTGCTCACGTCTGGCGGCTCAGATGGGGGCTGAGGAGGCGGGTCACAGAGCGGACAGAGCCACGCGCACCTGTCCCGTCCTAGCCCAGCTCTGCCGCCTCCAGCAGGAGAGGCGCTGGCGTGGGCTGCAGGACGCAGAGCGGGGGTGCTCTGGCCTCCTGGCTGGGCAGCACAGGCCTGGGAGGGTCCTTTGCAAACCTGGGTAATTAAACCCGCCGGGGCTTAAATTCTCACTCCGGTTTGTCTCAAAAACCTTTGGTGGGAGAATCCCTCGGCGCGGATCCTCCCAGCCCTGGCCTCCTCCTCCGTCTCCCCTGACTATGGTCCCAGTGGCAGCTCCTAGGACTCACGGGAGTCCCCGAAGCAGAGTGGGGCGTGGAGAAGACAACGCTGACCAGAATCCCCCCAGACTCCCCGCGACGCTTGGGCGGGAAGGAGGCGGGGACGCGGGGGACAGGATGCTGGAGCAAAGCTCCTCGCCCGTCTCTGCTGCTTCCCTCGGTGCCCAGCACAGCCCAGGCGGGGCAGGCGCACCACCCAGGGGTTCGCCTTGGTATGCAGGAAGAGCCCGACGGCCCTCCAGAAACACAAGGCAAAAACAAACGCAAGACCTCACAAGCTAACGGCTGGGAAGAGTCTGTTTTCACGTCACTGAGAAATACTTCTTGACCCAAAAGCTATTTTTGTGCCTTTTGTTTTTGGAAATAATTATACCCATGGCCTAGGGCAAGCTCAAGGCTGCTGGAGGCAGAGGTGGCCCAGGGGCAGGGACGCAGAGGGAGCCCCGTTCTGGGCTGCCGCTTGAGGATGTGCACGGTTTCAGCCACCCGCCTTGTCCCCAGAAGCAAGAAAGCGTCGCTCTGAGGCTGGAGCGCACACCACGTGCATCTACACTCAGGGCCCAATCGCCACCACAGACAGAGGCTTAAAGCCGCTCTAGAAACTGCAGAGTCAGGGGCACGTTAGAGTCTGGGGACCAGGATCGCGCGAAGGTGGCTACCAGCCACGGGCATCCACCGAGCACTGTCGACTTCCACGGGTGAAGCTCCCGTAACACCGAGCAGCGGGTCTCCCGGGATGCCAGAGTGCCACCTCCAGAGCCACCGAGCAGAGCGTGGCACAGGACAGGAGGGCCTGGGTGTCCTGCCCCTGCCTCCCACCCCTGCACAGAAGGGCCCAGGCCTCTGTGACCTCGGGGTGCGCGGGGCTGGGGGCACAGGGCCTCCGCTCGCCAGTGGAGCAGAGCTGAGACGCTAACACGCAAACAGGAACAGAGCTGCTCAGACCCATGCCAGAAAGGCGGGGCACCGAGGGGCTCCCGCAGGAGGAGGGGCCTGAACCTGCACCGGGGCTTGGACCAAAGAACTGACCTGTCAAAGTGAGCAGGTCCCCAGCTGTGACTCCTGGTGACCCTAAGTGCCGGCCGGCCAGCCTAGCTCCCAGCCCCTGGGCCGAGGGTGCTCCGTGACAGGGGTGCTGCCGGGCCTGGGGACAGGGCTGCGGGGCTCACCGTGCACGCTGGGCTCCAGACACTCACCTCGGCCACACGCGACAGACACGAGGCACAGCACACCCACCAGGACAGAATGTTCGTGGCACTCTGCACAAAGCACATCCGTCCCACGCACAGTGGGCGCACGCAGACGTCAGTGGAGCCGGGGCAGCCGCGTCCCGCGCATCCTGCCTGCTTCCCCAGCCCACCCGGGCCTCCCGCCGACAGAGGTGAAAAGCAAGAGTCCGCCTGCAGCGTCCCGGGCGCCTGCTGCCGCTGCGTCTCTCTGGGCATGAAATGAACTTTTTATGAGGGTGAATGGTCCATTAAGACATTATTCACAACCAACTTTAAAGACCCAGTAGGCTCACCCCCCGAGCACACACAGAAAAAATACAATAAATACAACCGACCCCCAGGGCCCTGGTCAGTGGCCCAGCGGCCGCGGCTGTGGGTAGGAGCAGGGCAGTGCGGCGCCCGGGGACACGGCGGGAGGGCGGCTTCTGGTGGGGGGTCCTGCGGCAGGGCGAGCAGGGCGGGGGCAGGCCCCGTCCACAGGGGCAGCGACGTCAGAGCAGGGGTGGCGCGGTGCAGCGGGAGCCTCGCTCTGCCCGCGGCTACTCAGAGAACGGGGGGAACATGCCCAGGTCGGCAAAGTCTTCGATGTTATAGTTGCCGGTCCCCTGGGTCGGGTCTCCCGGCATGGGCAGCATGTCCTGCAGGGGAGAGGAAGAGAAAGCCGGGGAGTCAGCTTGTTCGCTGGTGCACGGGACACATCCCAGGAACCTGCCTGCCACTCACCCTCATGCCGTCTCTAACAGGGCGGCCCAGGGGTACCCCTGCCTTCCGTGGGAACCCCTGCAGGGTCCTCGGACGTCGGAGGCCCTGGGAAACGGTTCTCCCCGGGGAGCTGTCGTGCCAGCAGGCAACAGCGTCAGGGCACAGGCTGTGTCTATCCAAGGGACACAGGGCGGACAGGAGCCCCACTGGCGGGGAGAGCCCAGCCTGCCACCGAGCCAGGTGCACACAGCAGACGGGTAAAACGCAACGTGGAACAGAGGATGTGTGTGGGGGCCCGGGTGGCTAGTCTTCAGCCTATATCTTGGGGCAGGGCCAAATCCCTGAATGGTTGGACTTCAGTTTTAACAAGTCCTCCAAGTTCTCTGGCCCTCAGACAATCCATCCAGAAAATGGGGGTAGCAATGTTTCAATTCCTGATGGCAAATTTCCCAACGTGTGTTCTGTTGAGTTCTCATCCCATGCAATACTCTATGAGAAAAGAATTCTGTGGACAAATAAGTTTGGGAAACAAGGCAACCTTTGCCTGCCTCCTAGAAATCTAGTCCTCATTGGTATAGTAAAAGCTCTGATAAGTCCTGCAATAAAGAAACTAAGTAACTTTGTCTAACCAGAGTTTCCTAAGCCTATTTGGCCAGGAATTCTCTGTAGCATCGTGACCATGGAGACCATGTCAGCAAGGCAGCTGTGCGGCCCAAGAACAGGCCAAGAACAGAGCCTTTCGGCAGGAAGAGACAGGGGCAGGCTTGGGCGTGGGTGGGGCTCCTCCGTGCAGTTGAAGGAATGCTGCCCCGTGGGAGCCTGACGTCTGGGTTCTAGACCTTTGTCTGTGAAGATGTGCTTGGCCTGGTGGGGAGAAGCTTGGGATGAGGGTGGGTGAGTGAGGAGGAGGATTAGAGCCGTCCCGCGACCTGGTTCCCGCCCCATCCTTGCTTAGCAGGGCAGGCCTGGGACACGATGGGGGTGCCTGGGCTCCCGTTACGAGGGCCTGGGGATGGGCCGAGCCCTTGCGTTAGTGGCGGTCAATGGGCCTGTAGCCCCATCTGGAGCCTTCCAGCCAAGACCAGGAAACCCAAAAGGGGCAGAGTCCTGCTCTGGGGGCTGCCACAGTGCCCATTCCAGCCGCGCGGTCTGCCCTGGGCACGAGGCGTGGGCCAGGAATGTCTCGGGTAACAGCGAGGTGCGAGGTGCCAGGTAACCCTTGGTCAGGGATGCCCTGACTTAACCGCAGAGCAGAGGTAAGCTGGGGCAGGGCTGGCACCAGGGTGGGGGGGAGGAGGGTGGGCCGGTGGGAGGCACCAAGGCCCGGGGTGCTGCAGGTCTTAGGAGAGGCCCCCTTCAGCCTCTGGGCTTTTGCGTCTCTCCTGGGTAGCTCCGGGGTCTGGGGCAGGGAAGTCTCTGACCGCAGCACCCGCTCTGTGGGCCTCGGCCAAGGCCCCCGCACCCTCCCGCATGCCCCTGAGGTTTCTGGCCGGGCAGGATGGGACCTTCCACCCCCGGATCCCTCCAGCCCAGGTGGGGCCGGGACTTGCGATGGCCACTGGGCAGCTGAGCGAGGGGGAAAGGAAGCAGAGAGAAGGCGCCGGTACCTACGAGAAGGCGGTGCTCGCCCGATTTACCTGGAACGCCTCGGTCTGACCGGGCTGCTGGTGGGGGTGCTGCTCACCGCTCTGCTGGCCGTGGTGCTGGCTTTGCCACTGCGACCAGACTTCCGAGGGCCGCCCTGGGAACTGCCCGCCACTCTGTCCACTTTCAGCTGAAAGATCCGATGTACAGGACACGTCCTTTAAAAGCCGTCCCGCGGTCCCTCCCGTGAGACCTAAGAACCTCTGCAGCTCGGAGGTTTCTGAAAGGCATATTCCAGCCGGCGCTGGCAGCACACGTGACCCCGAGGTAAGAGGCCGAGTGGATACCACAGACACGGGGGCCTCTGCCGCAGGGGCCGCTCTCCCGGGTCACTGCCAGGTGACCGGTGCTTTGAGCCCTGGAGGCTCCTGTGCCCTTGGTGACCACTCATGGAAACTGTCTGTGGGAGCCGGAGCCCGGGCTGGGAGAGGCCCTCCCCAGGCAGACACGGCTGCTACCGCTCCTGACCCCCGAGCCCACAGGCTGCTCTGTAAAGGTGTCGGCCCCGCTAGAGGAAGAGCTTCCCCGCAGCAGTCCCCTGAGGACCGCCAGCCCCACGCTCTGCCCTTTGAGCAACTCAGCGAAGCCACACGGGGCCTTCTACACGGTCCTCGTACAGGGCCATGAGCCACACCCCTTTTGGGCTGGCTGGTGGGCACAGGGCTCCTCAGCATCAGTCTGTTTCAGAGGGAAGGAATTTGGACACTGGTCAGACAAGAAGGTAAGTTTCCTCTGCCAATTAAATCAGCAAATTAACATATAAATGAGAGCCATTTTCCTTCCATCTAGAGTTTACAAAAATATACCCAAAGGAAAAAAAAAATAGGAAAAACGAGCAGAATTTTGTCGAAAACATTTTTGAGATTTAAACAGAGGAGGCTTAGAAGAAACACCCTTTGAAGAGGATGTCATAAGGCACATTGAAAACCTTACGTTTTTCTTGTTTCAAATCATCAACACTCTGGGGACAGTGCTGTCCAGCTGTGGGTGCAGGACGGGCCATCTTGCCACCTCACTTTTTCCAGCAGCCACGCTGACCACGGGCAGGCCTCAGCCCCAGCCCACGAAGCTGCGCGCTGGGGAGACCCGAGATAAGGTTGGGAAGTGTTCAGGGAGAAGGATCTCTCGAGCTTTCTCTCCCTCTGCCTGTCTCTCTCTCACACACACACGTGCACACGCACACACACGTGCACACGCACACACACGCATGTCCATCCACCCACGAATGCCGCCTGAGACATCGAGGGCTCTAACAAAACACACGAGCCCCCTCAGTGCTTCACTTGGTGCCGCTCGAGCTCTGTGCGACAACAGCTGGCAAAGGTTTCTGCAAAACCAGGGCAGGCACAACGCCCACCTCAGCACAGCAGCAACGCCAACCTACGGTGCACACCGGGTTCCGCTGTGAGACACACGCACCCGCCACCTGAAATGCCTCTTCCCAGTAAGCTCACACCTGGCTCCAAGGTTCGTGCCCACTGGCCTGATGTGGAAATCTGAAACTCTAGACCTGGCTGAGGCTGGTCCACAACTGTGGCAAAATCGAGTGAGCAGCAGCGCCTGCTCCCCCACGAGGGGGTTCCCACCGACACCGCCCCATTCCGGAGCCTGCAGAGCTGAGCACAAGCTGGTCACCGTTGCTGGGGGGGGGGGTCACAGCCACCTCTGCCGGAGGAAGGGCGTGGCAGGTGGGGGAGGCCCTGCCGCGTTCAGGGAGAAGGCTGCCACGCAGGCTCGCTCCAGGACGCTGCTCTAGCATCCCGGGGGGGTTGCTGGTTGCAAACCAATGTCCCCAGCCCTTTCCCGCTCCAGCCACACGGCTGCGCCTCCTCCCTGTGCCAGCCACCTTCTCAGGCCACCACACACAGCGTCTCTGTGTTTCCTGCCCTCCTCGGCCCGTGCGACCGCTCTGTGGCCGGGCCTGCCCCACCGAGCCCAGCCCGCAGGCACGCGGGGCTCCGTCCTCCCCGTCTCTCGGGCATTCGCCCTCCATCCTTCTGTCTGCAGGTGTCCCGACGGCCGGACTGCGCTGGATGCTGGCGCCACTCCTCTTAGACCCCTCCTTCTCAGGCGCTCCTGGTCCTTACTTACGACTCTGTCCCTTAACACTGCGGTCCCCAACCCCGGCCGCAGCCTGGTGCCGGTCAGTGGCCTGTTAGGAAGTGGGTGGAGAATCGCCACCTGAGCTCCGCCTCCCCTGCCATCCCCACCCGTCCAAACTGTCTTTCGTGAAACTCGGGAACGGGGCGCACAGCACAGGCCGAGCTGCGGGCAAGCGAGTGGAGCTTCATCCGTATTTACAGCCGCCCACCTTGCTCGCATCACACCTGAGCTCCGCCTCCCCCTCTCCGTCCCTGGACAAATTGCCTTCCGCGAAATCGGTCCCTGGTGCCAAAATGTTTGGGGACCGCTGCCTTGACACAGGGTGCAAGCAGGGCTCTGAGTCAGGCCTCCCCTCTCATAAAGGACGAGACGGGAATAACCTCTTCTGTTTTCATGAACTGACTCATTCATTTATTCACTTGGCAAATATTTTCAAGCTCCTGCTGACACAGGCTCCGGGCTGGCTCCGGACGGACACTGGAACACAAGCCGGCTTCTGTCCCGACGGGCTGACGGCGTGGCTGGCGGGGAGGAGGCGGCGGCAGTTCCACGCAGCGCAGAGCTGCCGCGACAGGGCTGAGCAGAGCCAGGGCAGAAACTCTTAGGAGGCACACCGAACTCCAGTGGCGGGAGGTGGAAAAGGCTTCTCAGAGCTCTCGGACGAGACCAGAGGGAGATCAGTAGATCAGTCGTTGACCAGTGCAGGGCCTGGAGGCGGCTGGCGGGGATTCTAGACAGAAGCGTCGGTCTGCTCAGAGCCCGGCAGTGGAAGGGCCCTGGCACCTCCAGGCACCCGCAGGAGGCTCGGGACGGGCGAGGGACCGAGTGTGACCAGGCAGGTGGGGTGGGGCTGGAGCGTGAGCCAGGGCCAGGTTCCCGCATCCGGGGGACCGATTCTGAGGGCTTCCAGCAGGGGTGTGGCACACGGACCTGCACCCGCAGGAAGGTCACCGCCGGCGGGTGTGGCGGGAGCCGAGGGAAGGCGGCAGGTTGGGAAGAGGCTGCTGCAGGGACCCTGCGAGAGATGACGGCGCCTCGACCCACGGGGCGACGCGGGCTGGGGCAGAGCGCGGGCACTTGAGGTATGACGCACACCGGCCGTGCTGGGGGGTGGGGCGGGAAGAGCTCAAGGGTCTGCGGATTTACAGTTCCAGCCTCTCTCCGGAGCTTCGGCTGCACCCGCCCTGCCTCGGTGACACGTCCGAGCAGTAGGGCGGCCACGCGAACACCGTGTCCGCGGCGATCCTCTCCCCTCCTCACGGACTCTGTCCTCACGGACAGAGGAACGACGCGGCCCCGGCTCCTCTCGCTCGCGCCGCGCGTCCACTCGGTCGGGCCGGTGACTGCCCTCGATGCCCCCTCTCAACCCTCTCCCTCCCTCCTCACGTCACCCCCAAAGCCACACGGCTGCCAGCGCTGTCCTTCTCAGACACGAGTCCACTGCTTGCAAACGGCGCTGTTGGCCACGTCTGTGTGGTCCGTGTTCGTCAGAGTCGGCACAAAGACCCTCCGTGACCCACTTTTATCTTCCAGCCTTGTCTCCTGCGGCATGTCGCTGTAACCCCTGCCCCCTTGCCCTGGTCACGTGACAACACCTGGACGTCCCCCAAAGCGCCACACAGTCCAGCTCCGTGCTGCCGCGTGCTCCTCACGCACACGCCTCTCCTTTGCGCTGGCGGATTCCGTGCGTTCCAGGCCCAAATCGCGTGTGACCGCGTGTGCCTCCCTCCCTCGCTGCCGGGGCCTCTTGCACGACGCTGACTCACTCCAACGTGTCACTGAAGGCTGAGGCGCGTCCACACCCTCCCAGGCACTGAGAATGCACTGAGAATGGCACGCAGGTGGCTTCAGGGGGTGTTTGCCGAAGCAACGAGGGAGGGAGGGCAAGAAGCGAGAACACGGACATTCCACAAACTTCTCTCTCCTCGCACTGGAGGCTTCCGGGTGCACCAACTTGTAAGGAAACGAGTGCACGTTCTGCCATCGGTCCCCACCCAGGGACAGCCAGAGACGGGTGGGTGTCGGGGACAAGGACTGGAGGAAGATCGGCTCTCTGCATCTGGGGGTACTCGACTCTATTAATTACAGGTACGCGATTTCAGAATAGAACATCTTTAACGTCTGCAAAGGGAAAAAAGTCAATTACCTGGCTAGCTCTGGAAGTGGCGCAAGAATGTGAGGACGGACGGAAGGGACGTGGCGTTTTCGGGATGCTGACTGTGCACACACTGTGACCACGTGTCAGGAATCACGTCAGGTATTTTACATACACTGTTCCAATTTGTTTCCTCTTCATTCCAACTCTAAGAAATGGGTTCATTATCCGCATTTCTCAGATAAGGAAACTGAGGCTCAAAGGTGGCAGGAAATCAGCCCAACTCGTTTAGCGTAGAAATGCCTAGATCTTTCTGGCACTGCGGCCCACGTGCGCTCTGTCGATAGACGCAGTGCTTGGGCTGAATGCCTGCCACGTGCTGGCCCCGAGCAGTGTGTTGGCAGCACTGGGGACCGAGACCAGCCCAACCCATTGGCAAAGACGGACAGTTGCTGGGCAATTATCACAGAACTGTCACCAGCTCTTGTAAGGGAGGCCCCGGCCACCGCGAGAGGCCCTGGGGGTGGCCGCAGCTCTCACTCGAGGCCTCCTCGAGGCAGTCACTCCACAGCTGTGACCTGAGGGACGAGTTCGTGGCCACGAGATGGGAGAGTTAAGGAAAAAGTCCTCTCAGCCTCTGCGCTGAAAGGCTGTGCCCTCCCGGGTTGCATTCGCGAGCTCTCTGACTAGACGGCGAGCAGGAACTTCCGCGTGGTCTCTCCTGGGTGCCATAGCACTGTGGGCTGCCGCACACACGGGCAGTGGGCGTGGCTGCCCGTGGCTGCCCCCACAACACACCCGCAGGCCTTTCTGGGAAAAAACCCTGTGGTCTCCAACGCCTTTATGTCACCTAATTGTCCCCAAAGCCACGTATACAGTCACAAACTATGAGCTGGGTTCCAGCCACGCCGTTCCTTCTGCTCCCTGGCTTCCTCAGCAAGGCCGGGGCCACCTGCAGCCCAGGTGTGCAGACGGATTGCACTATTGGCTGCTGCCATCTGGGCCACTGGGTGGGCTTTCAGACCCCAGGCCGGAGTCCTGCAGAGTCCGTAGATTTCTAGGTTGTAGACGCAGGGGCGACATCTTCCTTTTCTGAAACTTGAAGCTCAGAGTTGCCTACTGTTTTTGCTCGTGACATTTGGCTGGTCTGCGAATTGCCCTAAGATCCCAGGCTCAAGGTCCCATGCGCTTGGGTTTAGCTCAGTGGTTCCCAACCAGGGGTGATTTGGGCACCGTCCGATTCCCAAGACATCTGGCAATGCCCGGAGATAACCTGTCCTTGTCACAAACAGAGGGATGCGAGTGGGCAGAGGCTGGGGTGCTGCTACGCACCCTGTAATCACAGGCAGCCTGCACAGCAGAGAACCGGCCAGCCGCAGTGCCAGCCGTGCCGGGGCTGAGGAACCCTGCTGGAGAAAGTCAACAGAGGGCACCGCAGGGCAGCTGAGGCCGGGCGTATGGCTCATGCCTGTGATCCCAGCACTTTGGGAGGCCAAGGTGGGAGGATCAATTGAGCCCAGGAGTTCGAGGCTGCAGGCTGACACCATGGTACTTCAGCCTGGGCTACACAGTGAGTCCCTGTCTCAAAAAAAAAAAAAAAGGCAGCTGACCCCCTCACGAAGTCCTTCTCGACAGAAGAAAACCGCACCTCACAGCAAGGATCACGGACTGCCTGCGACCTCACCTTTAACACTAACAGTAGGGACGAAGAGATCCACAGTTCCCCAAAATTCACTGCTGAGAGCGTACAGGGCTGAGTTTTGGCGGCAGGAGCTGGGGAGTGAGAGGGTCCGTGGGGTCTGCAAACGTTTGGGATCACGGAAATCCCCCCACCTCCCCACGCTCACCCTGCCCTGCTCCCGTCTCGCATTACGCATTCCGTTTCTCACTGAAAGGATCTTCAGACCTTTCCGGAGTAACAAATTCCCCTCTCCAAAATAAATACAGGGTAGGTGGAAATGGTCCGGGAAGGATGCGGCTCTCTTAAAGAAGGGCCAATGCTACAGGTTTGCCTCCTGAGCTTTGTAGAAGATGCTCATCCTCAAAGCTGTTTGTGTCGTCTGCCGTGACCTGAGTTGACCGGGTGTGACCTGTGCCAGGCATGAATGAATTGCTTCAGCTACCCGCTCCTAGACTGGAAAGCACACGGTGAACAAGAAGCCAGGGACATGCTTGTGCTCGCCCAGACGCTGACCGGAAGCCTGCTGCTAAGAACAAGACATCACGTAGCCCCTCCGTAAACACGCACATAGACGCACCACACTCGAGCAAGTCAGGGAGCAAACGCCCGGCCTGCGGCAGCACCTCTGAGCCCTTCTCCTTGAGGAGCTGTGTGCTCGGCTCCTTGCGTTTCTTTGAGAAACAATGTAACCTTAACGAGCAGATCCCGAGCAGCAGCTGAGACGGAAAGAAACTGCAATTTATGGATTTATGGATGCAGGTGGAATTCGCCTCTGCCAGCTGTCAGTAACTTGCTTTGAGACCCCGAAACTGCACCCTGTAAACACTTCTCCTTTGCCAGCTGGTGCCGCGTTAGGCTTTGTGCACGAGGACGCTGCAGAGACAGGCAAGGCGCGGGCGCACACAGAGGAGGGCGCGCCAGGGCTTCTCTCCCGGGGGAGGGCTGGGGTCCTCCGAGCTGTGTCCCAGGGCAGAGTGCGGGGAGCGGGGCGGCGCTCGCTCTGCCACCCGAGCGCTGCTTCCTGGGGACCAGTCAGTGCCAGCTGCAGGCGCTCGCTGGGGACTCGTGGCCACCTGGTGGGAGGTTCTGTGGCCCAGGTCTGCTCCTCTGACGCCCCCCGCGGAGCAGCTCAGGCAGCGGGCAGGCTGCTTCTCAGACCAGCCGCGGCCATGGCCTGTGTTGACACGTCCGCCGGTGTGTGACCTGGGCAGGCGCGGCTCTCCAGCCAGGGCTGCACCTCAGGCTCGGGGGTGAGGTCTCCTCTTCCAGTTCCCAGGTCCTTCCTCGCCCACTGTCCCTCGTCCACGGAGCTGGACGCTGCTGCCCACACGTGCGATTCCCGACTCCGGGCTCCTCCGTACCGACTTTTATTAGCTAAAAGCATCTTTAAACTTTCCCTGTTCGAGTAACTGGGGTGATTTCTGTCTCTTGACGGGGCCGGGACAGACGCAACGCCTCCCCAACTACCTTGTTAAGGGAATAGACGCGTGAACCCGTTAGGCTTAAACAGACGGACGGGGTGTTTCCCAGCCCCGCTCCCGGTGCTCTGTCTCCCCGGGCTGGGTTTTCCCCGTGACCGGGTCGAAATGGAAACGGAACGAAGACTGGAAACACGGACGCACAACGGCATAGCTGAAGAGAACTCAACAGACCCGATGGAAGGGGCGCTCTGGACAGAGCAGCTCGGGGACCAAAACCAGCACGTGGTTCCCGGAGGCCGAGAGCCGGGCAGGGCCGCTTCCCCACGCAGTACGTACGGCCGTCCTGCGGAGTCCGGCGGCAGCCGAAGCACTGTTCCCAGGCGACGTGCTATGCCGCTTGCCCCTTGCTGTCGGCTGCCTGGGCCCCCCTGGGTGACGTCCCACTAGTCTGCTCGGCAGGCATTCCGAGCGCCCTGCCCGCTCCAGTGGGGCGCGAGGTCGGGACCGCTGTGCTCCTCTCTGGGCTCCTGTCTCTGGCCAAGCACAGTGAGCTGGGGGCCCTCGGTGCCCCGCCAAGCCCGCGGCCGTCTCTCACACGCCCGCAGGAGGCCCCTGGGAAGCTGCGCAGATGTGCACATGCAGGGCCAGGGCATGCGTCCACTGCAAATGTAAACGCTGCCTGTTTTTTTCTGTTTTCTGTTTATTTAATAATTGATGAAACTGCCCGTTGGTGGAGACGGCCCTCGGCCCTCGGCCCTCACCGTCCCCCGCTCTGGTCCCCGCACCCTCCCGCCGCGCCCTCCGGGGACCACGTCCTTGCTAACGAACAACCCCCTCTTCCCTCCGGCTTAGCCTAAGCTTGCCCCTTGACCCCCAGGGGTGGAGGATGACCCCATGGTCAGGAGGGGCCCTGCTGTCCCCTCTGCAGGCGCCTCCAGTTCGCGTCACCCACCCTGACCTGAGCCCGACAGCCCTGCCTGGGCCCCGCTGCCTGCCTTGGGGGGGGCGTCCTCCTGCCGCCTCCTCACCACGGGGACCCTGGAAACCGCTACAGCTACCACGAGGTCTTCTTCCTCCCCGTCCCAAGCCCCAGCCGCCCTCCTGCCCCCTCCTCGGCCTGTCCCGTCACCGCCTGCCCCTGCTCCGCAGCTGGCTCCCAAGCACACTCACACCCGGGTCCACACCAACAGCTCCTGCCAGAGGCCACGGCAAACACCTCGGTCCTCGATGTCTCTGTTTTGTACTCTCTTCCGGTCCCACACTGAGGGCCCAGCCCCTTCTCATTAATGTACATCAAGGCACATCTGCAGAGACAGCCAGTTCCTCTCGCTTCTAGGATCCCTGGAGAAGGTGCTGGAAGCTGGTGGGAAGCACAGAGTGTGGGCCTCAAACGTGCCACCAGGTCTGATTCCTGCTCCCGAGACACGGCTCTGCTACTCAGCAGGAGGAGGCCCTGAGCAAGCTGTCCTACCGCACCGCGCCTCAGTTTATTACCTGTGAAATGGGAGTAATGACGCTAGCTCCCTCTTAGGGCCACTGCGAGCATTAAATGGACGCTCTGAGCTGGCGTATGGGAAGCTCCCATGAGGGTTAGGTTAGCTGTTGTCATTACCATCATCACCGTCATCATGACCTCAGTGGGAGCCAGCGCCAAGGAAACTGCAGAAATGGCTGCCGCGCCTAGAGCCCTGTTCGTGTGACCCTGTTCTTGGCCCTGTGCGGGGGCCTCTTCCCAGGGCTTTGTCCTTCCTGGGACCTGTCTCCACTCACACTCGGGCCTGGCGTTTGCTTAGCGGGGATGAGACAGACGCACGGAGCTAAAGGCGCTGGTTGTCAGGGCAGGGAGCCGGCCTGCCCACCCCCCCATCCCGGTCTCGTCACGGGCACAGCGTGAGGCTTCGGGGCCCTGCGAGGGACGCGGGTCAGCTCTGCTCTGAAGCCTCTCCCGGCCCGGCAGACACGACCGTCCTGGCCTTCAGCCCCGAGGGCCTGTGGCTTCTGCCCCCGCGGCGCCATCCTGCCGCCTCCCTCTACCTGCCTGTGTCCCCTGCCTCGTCTCGGACTGTGCCCTCCTCCAGGCGGGGCCGGGACTCCCTGCTCCATCCTGCAGGGGATCCGCAGGGCCTGGCGCTGACGGTTGAGTACGTTGCACCTTTGAGCGAGTCGGGACTAGGGGCTTTTGCACAGGACCCCCCGGCAGGCGGCAAGGCTCTCCCCACACCCGGGTGGGGCAGCCAGACAGAGAAGGTTCTCAGCGAGACCGTGGGGAGCTGGTGCTCTCTGGGAGTCGGAGCTCCCCAGCTGAGCACCCGGCTGACGGGAAAGCAGCCACCTCTGGGATTCTCCCTCCTGAAACAGGCGACTGCGCTTCTTGGAATGACGAGGCGAGGTCAGGTAAGGGCTGCACGTGGGACCACAGCCAGGTACCCGGGACTGATGTTGGAGGGGCCAGCTGGCCCCAGGGGGCAGGGCCACACGAGGGGGCAGGGAAGGCTGAGCCCCATGCCCCGGGCTGGGCGGGTGGTGGGGGGACCTGCTCCTGTGCCAGGTGGAGGTGGGCGGGGTGGGCACGGCCGGCAAGTGCACCTCTCACCTCGCGGGCTGGGCTGCGGGCTCTGCACCGCCTTTCTCGTGAGCCTGACAGACTGGTGGGGGGCTTAAATGGAAGCTTTCACCTTGCCACATGGCGTTCGGATGTTTGGATGTCCTTAACCCTTTGTGGCCTGAGGTTTTATTAGCAAACCTAAGACAGATGTTCTTACATGAGATAGGATCCCTCTCTTAATATTAAAAAGAGAGAGAAAACTTTACAGTGTTATTGACACAACTGTCCCTGTAACTATTCTCTTTGAAACAAGACTATCGGGTTTTTGATTTGGGGGACAGAAAATCCTTGCCAAGGGCTATAAAATGTTGAAACAGCCTTCGGGTCACATGAGCACAAGGACACAAGCCCAGTCCTTGGAAATGGAAACAGCAAATCACGAGGCCAAGGTCGAAGCGCCCGGTCTCTTAGGAACACCACAGGCCTCCGCGCGGCCAGAGAGAGGGGGCGCCTGGAAACCTCCGGGAGCTGGGGCTCCGCCCCCCAACTCAGGATGCTCAGAAGGCGTTTTTGCCTCTCCCAGGACTGCCTCCCCTCGCTCCCCACCTACCGAAGCCGGGAGTCCTGTTGGCGAGGCCGGAGTAGGCGTTCCCGCTGGGCGAGGAGGTCGCCGGGCTGGAGAGGGGGCTGTAGGAGGAGGGGTCCGCCGGGTAGCTGTGGCTCGTTCCAATCCCGAAGGGAGACGACTGGGTCTTGCTGGACTGAGAGGGGATTTGCTGCAGTCAGGACAAGGCGAAGAGATGGGCGCGCCACCAGCAGACCTCCCGCCCGCCCCAGGCCTGTCACCGTCCCCGGCAGGTGCAGCGGGCAGAGGCGGTGCCTGCCTGGGGCGACAGCGGCTCCCTGCGGCCCTCCCGGCGGGCGGGGCACAGGCCTGCGATCGAGCCAACGTGTGGGGGCCCAAGAACTGCAGGGTCTTTGAGGCAGGTCTGGCTGTTGAAGGGACCCCCAGGGCCACAGCGACCTGGGCCCTCTGGCTTCTGGTTCTGGGGCCTTGGTGTCACGAACAGGTAGAACCCTCAGCCCAATCAACACCCGTCTCACAGTGACTGCGGGGGAGCCGGGTGTGCTGCGCCAGTGGGTGTTCTCTTCCTGCCTGGCGCAGGAGCAACCAGAGGTTCAGACAGTGGAAGGGGGCTCGTTCCTGATGGGTGTCTCTGCCCCCGCCCTGCTCGCTGCCCAGGGCGAGGCTGCGCGGAGCAAAGGCGGCAGAGGTCACGCGCAGTGCCAGGTTCGGGGCCCCGGCTCTCCAACCCTCGGGGGGCAGCTGCTGCCGGGGTGGTCGGCTCCAGCTAGGAGCTGCCCCAGAGCCAGGACCCAGAGAAAGCACGTTCCAGAGTGCTCTGCCTCTCTGGGCTTCGGGAAACACCCGCACGGACACCCATACCTGTCCCGGAAACGGCGGCCGACTCCCCGTCCACGCCACCTGGCTCTGGTTTAGCTGCCGGGAGATCTGGGACATGTTCTGGCCTGTCGAGGAGGAGGACGGGATATCGTTCACTCCAGGCACGTGAACCACTGAGGAGCTGGAAGGGAAGGAGACGCGTTTGTCCCGAGTGGACGCCTGGCTGCCTCCCTGTGCGCTGTCTCCGTGCGACACATGACAACGACACACGCTGAGCCCCAAAGCTGGGCCGTCCCGGTGCGTCCTCCCCTCGCCCTCCCCCAGGCGTCCAGCACTGTGTCCTCCTCGGCCTCGTCCCAGCCCTGGGCGCCCTGTGCTCTGGGAGGGTCAGCGGATGGCTCGGTTTCCGGGGAGAGAGCAGCTGTGAGCGTGAGGGTCCGTCTCGGGGCGACGCCCTCCTCCGTGCCGGCTCAGCCACTCCTTCCAGGGTCTCCGACGGGGCTGTCGCTTCATTCTGAGCACCAAGAAAAGCCTGGAAACCTGCAGGATGGGCCTGGTCCTCCACCCAGAGCCTGCCTCTTCCACCTTCAGTTTATCGTGGACTTAACGCAGCATGTCTGTATTAGGCACCTGCTGCGTGCAGTGCTTGCATGTTCCTCATAGGCTGGTGCCCTGAGCCTGTCCTCCCTGCCTGGCACGCGCCATCTGCACGGCCAGGCGCCTCCTCCAGGGAGCCTCCCCCTGCGTGAGGATGGGGAGGTTGAGGCAGACGTTCACTTTGTTCAGGCCCTGCTTCCTGCCGGCAGCTCTGCACGCAGGGCCCGTGCTGGGTCCCAGGAACCAGCCGAGTGGCGGGAGGGGTAGTCACAGAGGCTTTTGGTGCCGGTGGATTTTCAGCTCAGCTTTGAGAGAAAGGCAGACTGTAGACCCGTCAGAGGACTGGGCACAATTTTACTAATTTTACTTCCCGTGTTCTAATGTTTTTCCTATGCTGATCCCTCTTAAAATGGGGAGAAACTGAGCGCGTCAGACACAGCCTTGCGCTGGCCGGTGCTGGCACGTTCAGTCGCGCAGGTGAAAGGACGGCATTTCCATCTTCCCAAGGTCGATTCCTCACTTAACACAGGGCTCCTGTCCCATTCCCCTTCCGACCAACGTGTGACTTCGAGGACGTTTTCTGATCACTCTTGTCAGGGAGGGCCTCTCCCGCACCCTCCAGCCCTGGGTTTCCTGCCCACAGGACACTGACCGGCGAGGACCAGCTATAGCATCACTGGCCCTGGACAGGTGCCCTGGCGGAAGGGACAGGCTTCTTGGGGCAAAGGGCCGGTCCCTGTGCCCAGCCCGCCCCAGGACCCTTGGGCCACCCTGGTACAGATGGCAGGGCCACAGCGGCAGGACTCTGGGCGAGGATGCACCGTGGGGCCAGCAGAGCCATTCCTTGGGCAGCTCGGGGCTCCCTCTGGCTGCGTCGGCCCAGAGTCCTTTGACCCCAGCCCAGGCTGGCTCAGCCTTCCAGATGTTCCGTCAAGTCGGCCCGTTCCACAGGCTGTGGCCGCACAGGCGTCCTCCCGTTCCCTCGCCTCGCAAGCCAGCGATCGGCAAGCGCCGTCCCCATGCCAGGCCTGCACAGGCGCTTGGGCACTGCCTGGACTGTCCCCACACAGCCGGCCACCCCGAGCTGTCACTGCTGTCCACGTGCCCCGCTGCTCTGCTCCCGTGACAGCCGCCTCACCCCGGCTCTGCGCCTCACGGCGCCGTCCGTCCTGGGCACGACCGCAGCCTCCCTCTTCCCTGTCAGTGACGCCGTCCGCCCAGCGCGGCCTCATGCTCTGCCTCTCCCTCCGTGCGGCCTCCTCCGGCCTCGCCTCCTCCTGCCTGTGCTCGGCCCATTCCCCAGGCCCGTGCGCCGCCCCACCAGGACGCAGGGCTGACTTCTGCTCCCAGATGTAGCTGAGGAGGTGGCCAGGCCCTCTCTGGCCAGTCTGGCTGCCGTCCCCTCGCCCCGAATACTGTCCCTTCCTCAGCTCTTGCTGCTGCACCTTCCCTGCTCCCCTCGTCCAGAGAAAGGGACGAGCAGCAGTGCCACAAGGAGCCCAGGGACATGAGTGCCCGGGCAGGGCTGGGACAGTATGTGGCTGGGGCACCCGGTGGCACAGGGGAGTCTGAGGTCCTGGCCGATGCGCAGCAGAGCCATGTGACCTGCGGTGACGACGGTTCAGGGGCTGCTCACTGGGGGCTGCCACCTCGTCTTGCTGTCCCCAGGCCAGAGGTCTCAGAGCCCAGACTGAGTCCCGCAGCACCCAGCTGTGGGACTGGCCAGGGCCGCTCCAAGGTCTGCTGATCCAGGTTGCAGGTGCTGAGCTGCCCACGCTTCTCCAGGAGTCTGTGCACGAGTCCTCATCCCTGTGTGGCCAGGGCACCCTGGTGCCAGCTGCGCCCACTGGAGATGGGGTTGTGTGAGCAGCCCTGCCTGCCAGGCACTGGGTCTGGGGAGCCTGGGGGGCGTCTGGTGGGCACATGCGAGTGCCTGCACAGCCTCCCCAAGGGCTGCCAGCCTCTCCTCTGGCTGTCCTCCCTGGTCATGCTTCTGTTTCCCCAGTGGTCCCCGGAGCCAGGCTTGCCCCGGTGACATCAGGGCCTCCTCAGTGACCTATAAGAACCAAGCCCTGGGAAGGCCAGACACCTGCCTGTACCCTTCGGCACCCTGCGGGCTGATGCCCAGACGTGACGGGCTGAGGCGTCCACTGTTCCTGGACTTGGCCATGGCCTCTGGGAACCAGGGGACAGGATACTCCCTGCTACCTTGTCAGCTGTCCCCAGCTTGGCCCCACCTGGGACCTGGCCGACTTACTCCCTTCTCCCCGGCAGGCACCGCTACGGAACACAGCGGCTTCCACGTCAACTCACACCGAGCATCTGTGACAACTCGGGGAGGCTCACAGAGCTGCCAGCATCCCCAGCGTGGCCCAGGGCCGGCGGGCCAGGGACCACCACCTGATGTTAGTAAGGGCCTCCCTGGCGCATACCTGAAGGCCTTCCCCGAGTGTCCGGGGGGGAACGGGCTCCCCTGGGAGTAGATCTGCTGGGTTCCTGCTGCAGACGCCGAGCTCATCATCTTCTTCTCCGCTAGGAAAACAGAGCAGGAGTCACTCGCGAAGGCTCCCCGCCCTGCAGACCGCAGGGGAGGCCACCCGGAGAATGGCGGGGGGTGCGTGGAGAGGAGGACACACGCTGGGGCAGCCACCTGCACGCAGCCTCCACTGCCCTCCCCTCTGCACCCGCATCTCCTGGGGCCTCCCTGGCACACGACAGCACCTGAGCAAGGCCCTTTCTGAGCCTCGGGAAGGTTAAAGGAATGAATGACAGCTCCTTCCCAGACACCACGTCCCCCAATCCTGCCTCCCCGCAGGGTCCTAGAAGCCCAGGGGCAGGTGGAGAGGATCCTCTGACGCTCAGTCCCTGCATTCGAGCCCCAGCTCCACCCTATTTATCAGAGATGCGACCTGGACCTGTCATTTCATCATCCTCTGCCTCAGTTTCCACCACTGAAAGAAGGCGGTAAAAACAGTATCCTCCTCAGAGGGCCATGGCGGGAATTCAGTGCATCAAGCTCGGTAAAGTGCTGTAGCAGCGCCTGACGACAGAAACGGCCTCTAAACACTTGCTGTCCTTCATCACAGACAGAAACTGCGGCGCGGTGAGCCTGAGGCACGAGCCGGTGAGGGAGAAGCGGGCGTGAGTGCAGCCGGGCGACCTCCTTCTGCCCCAGGGCTCTGCCCACCCGCTGCCCTTGCCCCGCAGGCGCCGTGGCCCAGACTGAGGACGGGGGCAGCCCTGGCCTGTGCCGTGACCTCCCATAAAGGTTCTGAGACTGAGCTCCTCACGCCACTAAGGACACACATGCCCTGGCATGGACGGGCAATAGTCCGCCCGTGACTTCCTGCCACCACGGCAGAGTGGGCAGACGGCCCCGCGCAGCGGCAGAGAGGCCGCAGAAATGGGCCCCAGACCCAGAGGGGCCACGTGGACCCCACAAGAGTGCGCGGGTGCTTTCTGGGGCGGCCTGAGAGAGGGGATGGGCTGCTGGACGGCGTCCTCCCAGGGCTCTCTGCAGTGCCCTCCCTCCCCCCAGAGTCGCAGGACGCCCAGTGTCTCATCCCGGCCGTCCCCAACCTCCCCACCCGCAGCAGTGAGACGCTGGAATAGAGGAAACAAAGGTTAGCCGCCATGTGGTGACTGCTTCGTGCCCAGACACACCCCACGTCCGCGCCATCTCTGTCCCTGCTGGGTGGACGTGAGCAGTGATGCCGTGGGGGACACTCAGGCTCGTGGCGCGGGGCCGAGAGACAGGCTGCAGCACCACGTGCTGGACTACCATGGTGCAATCAACCTCGGTGACAGGTTAATGACAAGGAGCCACCGAGCAGGGCCCCTGGTCTGTCGTCTTCGTGGCCGGGCAGCGGGAGAAGGAGCTCCGGCTCCTGGGCCGCATTCCTCACCCAATCCGGCCCGGCCTCGGGAATGAGGAGCAAGGTCGGAGCAGGGGAGAGAGGACGAGAAAACTTAGAGGAATAAGGTAGACTGAGGCGCTTGTTTTGACTCTAAACTTGAGGTCAGCCATTCCTCCCCTCGTGTGTTTCAGTTTTTTGTGGTTTGGGTAAATAAGAAGCACATTTTTTCCTAACTGCTGTAGGACATCTGTAGGGCTCACAATTTCATATATACACATACGCACAGGTGTAAAGATCTCCGATTCTATTCTCCACTCTTCCGTATCTTTCTCCGTCGTATTTCACCACTGTGATCTACCTGGTCTGTGAGCAGCGGGGAGCGGCCGCTGAGGTCTCGCACTGCAGCGCGGCTCCATCCGCATCTTCTTGTGTTTCTGATCGTTTTGGCTTCCGCACGTTTCAACGTGCATGACGTTTATCAATGCACATTTATTTTAGGTTACATCTTGTATCTGTATAAAATAAGCCTCTTTGCCCACTGGACACTAAGTTTTTCTTTGGTGACACTGACGGCTCTGCTCTCTTTTTGGGTTTGCGGAGCGTCTCCCCCGCCCACTCCGAGTTAAATAGTTCATTCCACTTGGTTTTGGTTACGTCGTATCTGGCAGCATGTTACTCTGGCTACTGACTGGGAGTCAACTTATTTTTGTCACTATTGACAGTCATACTTTCTGGCTAACTCACTTAATTTTCTTCTATTTTGTGATTTGCTACACATTTTCTTGTCTTTCCTTGGAAGTGATTCGGAGCAAGACTTCCCTCCCTCCCTTTCTCTCCCTTCCATCAGGGCTTACGTTTACGTACTTGCAGCTATATTCCTGTATGAACGTGAGAGATCCAGTAGTATCTACCGACGAGGAGTTTCTATCTGTTTCCCACCCCCAGTCCAAAATGTGTCTGGGTCTTTGTTGAACTGATTTGAGATTTTAGACTCTCAATTTTATTTGTTTTATTTTGTATATTCTAATAATTTTTATGTCCATTCTAGGGGACGCTAGTTTCGTTTTTCATACCACCGCTTTAACAACCTATCACATCCACTCCTGTCTTCTATATTTTGATTCATTTCACAAACAAGCACAATCTTTTGCAAGTAATTTTTTGGGGAAGTACAATTAGTGCACGTCTGAGAATGTCTTTCTGCTGTTCCCATACATGAAAGCAGCTTGGCTGGTGGGAAAATTGGGGGTCACACATCTCCTTCCATATTCTCCAGTTATTTCCCCCCAACTCCCCTAGACTCTGGCAACTAGTATCTCGGAGAAGTCTAACTAAAGGTTTCCCTTTGTAGGTAGGGTAATTTTTTTCCCTCAATATTTGCAGATTTTATCCCCTTATTCTTCAAATTTACAAAAGTAAATACAACAGAGCACGTCTACGTGTGAGCTTCCTTAAAATTTCTGGTCTAGGATTCACTGTGTTCTTTCAGCTAGAAGACCCAAGTTTTGCATTTTGGGAAAATCCACGTTTCTTTCTAATCCACTGACTTGGATTTCTGCAGCATCAGTCTGCTCTGCACTAACGCCCCGCTGTCGAACCTCTGCTTTCCTCCACACGGAACTTCTCGGAAATGCAGGGATGCCCTGGAACCATCTGGAGAAGAAACACTCAGGATTTCCTGAGCTTTCTCCTCTTTACCATGGAAGTCCATTTCCAAAGGGGGACGTCTGTGCCAATTCCTCCCGTCGGACCCTCTCCCCTTCTTTTTTTCTTATCTGTGTTCTTTTGTTTGTTTATTTTGTCACCTTCATGGGACGGTGTCCATGTTTGTACATCACTGAAAGTTCACACGGTGTCTCAGAGATGCTGGGGTCTCTGGTCAAATATGTCAGGCTTTTTCGAGAGAAGAAAAAAACTTTCAGATGTTCTATTGTGCCCTCTTGTTGACGAAACGACATTTCTCTGTAAGGGAAACACGACGTAGGAGGTGGCACGTCCGCATGGCCTTGGGACCAGCCGCGGAGCTTCCCCGTCGTGCTGCGGGTCTGTCCTGCTCGTGTTGGCAGCTGGGCCCTCAGCAGGAAGCAGCCTGGGGACCCTCCCCGCGTCCTGGGCATCTGGTGCACGGCCAGGGGGACGACGGCTTCGTCTGCCCACAACGTGCTGGCGTCAGGACTGAGGTGTGCTCCCTCCGCCCCCGGAGGCCTGTCCTCACCTCGGTCCACACTGTCTCCAGCTTGCCAGTCCCAGCGGGACACAACTGGGGTTCCCCTCCCTCGATGACAGGGCTCTCCACGCTTCCTGCTCATAAGCCAACTGGTTTCTCCCTTCAGCGGATCCTGACCACATTGTATCTTGTAAACATTCCTTGACTACATGAAATGGAGTATTTTTTCTGATTTTGGATCTAACAAAGACCTTTCTGAATTTTGTGTTTTGCTAATCTCAGTGGTAATGTGCGTGGGAGGGCGAGGAGCCGGACATGCGGGCTCCCTGTGCCGTCTTCAACGAGAGCTGCCCTGTCTTCTCTGAGCAGCGCGGCACAGGCAGGCGGGCCAGGGACTGCCAGGGAGGACCGCCCGGGTCAGCTGTGCAAGGGATGAAGACGACTCAGGTAGTTCAGTGGTCTGGGGGTGTGCTCACGCGAACCGGCACGTGAAAGCAGTGAGCTGCCGAACAGCACGAGCTTAATTTCAGATATAAAATGAATATATCTGTGTAGACAGAGACAGAAAGGACATACTTTAAAAAGCTAAGAATGGTTGTACCCAGGTGGTAGGATAGTGGATCACTTTTGTTTTTCTTTTTTACTGGACATTTCCTGTGTGTGTTAGGGATCAAGTTGCAACTTTTTTAAGGGACGTGTCTCTGGCTAAAACTAAACTGCACAATGGAACAATAGCGCCCATTTATTCCAACTCCTCGAGTTGTGAAGATGAGATGCCAGGCCCCGGTTAGGCGCCCGGGTAGCCAGCACGTAAGAGGCCAGGCCAGGAGCAGCGAGGATCTGTTCCTGCCCCTGTATTTAGGCTCCTCTTACGCCCTGCAGTGGCTACTCGAAACTCAGCGCCATGGCCCCTTCCTCTCGACGGCCTGGAAACCCCACGTCCTCACACCCTCAGTGCCGCGTGGAAACTTACATGCACCGATTCCTGCGAACATTTCCGCAAACCGAGGGTCTCTTTCCTGGGAGAAGATCGCGTCTGCCTTTTCCACAGACTTCCCGGCCTCATGAACGCCGGCCGGTAGGTTGGGGACAGGGACCTGTGTGCACATGGAGACACGACAGCAACCCCATGTGAGGCGCAGAACTTCCATCCCGGGAGTCACCAACGCTCCCTCCTCAGCGCCCCTCCCTCTGGAATCACTGGCATTTCAGGCTGGAACATTCTACAGGGTGCGGGAGCTTTTCTATACGTGAAGGCCAAGAGCTGGGGAGCGGGGTGTGGACTGAAGGTCACAGAAAGGACAACGAAGTCACGCTGATCACTTTCTTAGAGAGATAAATGAGAAACAATCGACTTACTGTAAATATCAGCAAAAGCGGACATAAAGTTTAATTTAGGAAAGAGGCCAGATATGGACCCAGCCCGCAGTTTCCTGCCTGCCAGCTGGCAGACACAGTGGGAGGAGACGGGGAAGGAAGGGACACACAGTGAGAGACGGGAGCCGGGAGGGAAGCGGACACGGAGGGAGAAGAGGACAAGGACAGCAGGGAAGGGCTGGGCGGCCGGGGGACCACAGAGGTTCAGAGCCTGCTTCTGCTGCTTCTGCGGACGCCGGTGCACAAGTTCATGCGTGGCCTTCTGACACGTCCACCGGCCCCTGGAGACGCCCAGGGCTGGTTGCCTGTGGTGCCCGTTCTCCGCCTGGGCTCCGCGAGCCTGCACTCTTCCCAGCTCTGCTGCGCAGGCGAGAGCCACGGCAGCCGCTGGGGCCCCTGCGGGCCGCTCTGCGCACTGAGGGGTGGGCGGGGCGGCAGCACCTTGCAGGCTGGGGGGCTCTAGCTAAGGGCTGAACCGAGTCCCCAGACCACTGGGCCGGAGACAGCTCCAATCGGGAAAGAACGTTACAGAAACTCACCTGGGACAAGTCATACGATGACAGCCCGTCTCTCTGGTGCACTTCCAGCTCTGCCTGCTGCTGCTGGAGTTGCCTGTGAGACAAGATGACGACGACGAGAGTCACGGAGAACAGGACAGCTGACCACAGGGCCAAGCCGGAACTCTTCCCGTCCCCAAAGGCAGAGCAATGATACCCAGTGGATGTCTAAACTGTTTCCCATTTTTAATCATTTTATTTTTAATGCCCCAAATCAAGACTCCACACCCTGTACTTCAAGTTAGGCTGCTACACTGAATGATTTAAAAGAACAACTTTGACACCCTGGGGCAGCTACTCCATGTGCAGGCGGAAATCACCAAGAAGTCGTCCCCCAAGAACCCAAATCTGCCTTCCTACAGTTTCCGTTTGGGGTTCCAATTCTGCCCCTGGAGAAACACAGAATAAGTTGGATCCTGTTTCTGAACGTTTTGTTAGCATTACAGAAGATGTAGGATCTGAACACGGTCTCTTCCTCTAGCCAAGCCTCGCACATGGTGCCCCGCGTGAACATCCGTAGGGAGGACCGTTTAGACGAGAGCCCCAGCGGGAGGACCTGCTGAGCAGTCCATTGAGAATTAAGCCCAGATTAGTCCGCTCAGCCAGCTGCGCTTGATGGTGTCACTGCACACGCGGCTCAGAACCCGCCGGACCCCTGCCCCAGGGGACGGACGGTCTCGGGGAGACAGCCGGGCGGGCAGGCAGTCGCAGTGGGGGGAGTCAGGACCGCGACGCAGGAAGAACGAGCTTCTGTCCGAGGACACAGCTGCCTCTTGACCCCAGTGCCAGAGCCCGGAGGAAACGCAAAGGAACAAACCCGCAGCGTGGTTCCCCGCCGGGCGGTCTCGGCCCACGCTGGCCATGCCAGCAGGGTGGGGGCACTAAGAATAACTGCCAAAATAAGCTGACATGTAAAAAATTTTAAAATAATTAATATACTCATTAATAGAAAATCGTCACTTTCTATATTTTCTTATTCTTACTCCATGGTTTTGCTTCATTTTATTTTGATTTACGTCTTGAGGGCACCATCATTTCTCACCTGTGGGGCCTCCAAAATCAGAATGTGGGACCGGCAGCCAGTCCTTCGCCAACATTTTCACGTCCCTGCCATACTCTCACGTTACAGATTGAGAAACCGAGGCCCAGGGAGTTTGCCTGGCGCGCCCGGGTGACACGGCCAGCGTGGGGAGCACAGGGTTCAAGCCGAGGGCCTGTCTGCCGTGCACCTGGCACTCTGTCCTCCTTCCGGCTGCCGTCCCAGCCCAGGACAGTGCCCCTGGCTGCAGCGGGAGGGTCGTCCCACGTCTCCCCGTCCAGAGCCTTGGGCATACTGAGCCACAAGGAGGGTTTTTGTGGGGTTGGAGCAGTGACCTCCCCCCATGGCAGGAATCCGCGGGCCACCCTCTACCCACCCCTTTCGGAGCTCAACCCTGCGTTTTTCCAGGAAATAACCACGGCTCCTACCTGCGGCGCAGCTGTGCCCAGCCCAAGCCCAGACTCTTAGGGAGTGGGCAGGGCCACTGCGTGGGGTTGTCAGCCGTGCCCCACGCCTGGCCCTCTCCACGGGCCTGCTGTGTGCTCTGGGGAGCAAAGGCGGGACCTCCCATTTGCATGAAGGCAGGAGAGGGGCCCTGGGCTTCAGGCTGGGGGTTTGCTCCAGTTCCGCTCCTCTCTGGGCTCCAGACCAGAGAAAGGTCCTCTCACGGGGAAGCAGAACACAGGTCTTGGGCACGGCTGGCAAATCCCCGGGACCCGCACCTCGCTGGCTCTGGGGTCCAGACATCTGCACCTCCAACGCTTGGGCTTCCGCTTCCACAGCTGAGCGCACGGAAGAAAACTGCTGACCCGTCCTGAGATAGAGCCCTGGGGAGTCTTCTCAGACGTTTCAGGGCAAGGGTATAAAAATAAACCTTGGTGTGCTTGCGACTTCCAGGGAGAGAGAAAGCACGGCTGCTGAGGGGAGGACACGGCAGCAGCCGGGCGGCCTCCATTAGTGGCTGTGGGGAGGACCAGCAGCCGGCTTCCTGCGGGCCAGGTGCAGGATGCAGGGCAGAGGCTGTCAATCACCCTGACGCTCCCTGGAGCGAGGTTTTCACTCAGCCCAGTGAGCAGCCGCGGGGGCTGCGGAGGCAGTGCAAGGTCGGGCCTCTGGGAGCGACTGGAACCCGGTGGGAGCGCCTGGACTCTGCACGCTCCGATCGCGGACCAAGTGCCGTCGCACACCTATTCGAAGGACTCGGAATGCCCGGTAAGGGGACTGGAATTGACCTGACAGGGCAGGGCGCAGCGTGGTCCCGCGTGTGTTCTGAGAGACCGTGCTCCCCGGGCACGCGGGCTGGCTCCCCAGGGGCCTGGCGGAAGGCAGGGGTGAGGCTGGGATGACCGATGCTCACTTGCGAGATGGCAAAGGCTTCCGCGGAGCAGCGGAAGAGGCAGAGGATGAGACGGGCTGGAGGGAGAGGCCCAGACAGACCCGTGGGCCTGGTTCTGTGCCAGGTACCTGCTGAGGTGAGCGGGAGGGAGGCACCGGGCAGCTCCCGGGTTCGGGCTCCGTGACTGGGCGTGGCAGCCTCATCCCGGCTGCTGTCCCTGCAGAGAGCAGGAACGAAACCTCCTTTTGTGCCCACCCTGCTCTGCGCACCCCGTCCACTGCCAGCCAGGCACTGTGGGGACACATCGCTTGTGTGACGGTCATTGGCTAGCGGACTCGAGCGTGACTCTGGGCGTGGCGGGAGGTTGAGACACACAGTCGGCAGCTGTGCCTGTGAAAAGCTGCAGTGGCTCTGGGACACTGCTGTCCCCTGGAAGAGGGCTTGGCCCGAACTTCGCAGCCTCCGCTAAAGAGACGCCGGAAGAAGCCGGGTGTGCACAGGTGAACCCTGAGATGACTCTCACGCAGAAACTGCCCGTGAGAGACTGTCGCCCCTAACACCCAGACCCATTTCCCTCCGAGACGAGGCTCATTTCAAAGCAGCGTGAGCAGCATTTAAATCCGTCTGTGCTTTTCTGGATGTCGTTATGTTGAAGAAGGGGGAAGGAAGCCAGGGTGATACAGAGGTCTTCTCCGCGGCAGCTTTGCACAAATGCTAAACATTAAACACTGAGTTTCGCCAGAAGTTTCTCTTGGATGCTCTTGACCGAACGCAACCGAGCTTGCAGATTTTTCCCGCGAGCACAAGCCCGGGAGGATCTTTCCGTGACGGGTCTGCCTGCTGCCGGCACAGCCGAGCCTCCCAGATTCAGACGAGGGCGGCCGTCACATCCACAGCTGTCACTGCCCCCTGCCGTCCACAGCGAACTCCTCCGACAACTTCGCCACGGAAGGCCTTGCATTCAGAAGACACTGGATTCAGGCTTGGGGGTAACGCTGTCCCGAGGGGCATTCTGACGCTGGGGACACGAGGAGCTGTCCCGAGGACATACGCAGGTGCAGGCCCCGGACGAGACGGTTTTCCTGTGTTGTCAACACTGCCTGACGTTCAGAGAAGCAAAACCTCGGCTGGGCTTCGTTTTAAGAGGAGACGTTTGCTTCTCCCCAAGCCCCACGGCAGGGCTAACCCAAGAGTGCTTTCCCTGAGGCCCTGGGACAAGTGCTTGCTCTCTGCCTCCCATGTGCCCGCGTATCTTGCCTGTGCCTCCTGTCGGCCCCTTCCCACGTTCTCCGTGTCACTGGAGCCTGAGTCTCAGCCTGACGGCTGGAGCGGGGCCCCGATGGGGAGCGCGGGCCTGGGGACACGGCCGGCTAGAGCAGGTGCTGAGCTTGCCCGGGCTGGTCTCCTCCTCCTCTGCCTCCTGGGCAGCCCCATCAGGGCAGTGGGCCCAGAGAGGAGGCAGGACCTGCCCAAGGCCACGCTCCCTGTGCTGGGAGTTGAACCCCGTGTCTGGCCTGCAGCTTGACCTCATTTACTCCTTACGGCAACCCGACGAGAGCAGTGTGGTCGCCCACTTCACGGAGGAGGAGGCGACGGCTAAGAGACGAAGTGACTTGCTCAAGGGAGCGGCAGGGCTGAGACTGGAGCCCAGATCTGTCTGGACACAGAGGTGGCGGCGCCGGCAGGGATCCTGGACCCCACCCCAGCAGGAAGGAAGGGGCAGCAGGGAAACCATGTGTCCCTGAGGCCACCCGCAGGCCACCTGTCCCGGGCCCTACAGCTGCCGAGAGGCTCAGCCCCTCTCCCTCCACCCCGCGCTGCGGTGGGACCAAGCGGCCGGGCACAGGCAGCGGGAGCACACGGTGGGCTCCGTGCTCAGGGGACACAGAGAGGAACAGAGACCGGAGCACCTGGTGTGGGAGGCAGGCGGTGCCTGGGGTCTTCGCCGAGTCCTGTTGGTTCTTACAAACCGGGAGGGAAGTGAGGAGGAACCTGGGAGGGACCCGGTGTCCCCTGGGCCTGCTCCTCAGTCCTGCCGGCATTTCTAGCTGCAGGGACAGCCTGCAGGGGACAAGGGGCTTGTAAGCCGCCAGCTCTGGACCCAGGAAGGCACGGGGCCCCCGCGGAGGGGCGCGGCGGTACGTACTTGACATTGGTGTTGGTGCAGATGATGTACTCGATCTCGTCGGAATACGGGTTCTGGAACGTGAAGCTGCTGGTGCGGATCAGCATCCACTCCCGGTTCTTGGTGCGGAACCGATACATGACCGACAGCACCTGGCCTTTCAGCTTCACCACCTGAGAAAACATCAGCGCAGGAGTCAGCAGGGGGAGGGCGGTGCCAGGCAGGAGGAGGCAGAGGCAGCGGGATCTCAGAACAGGGGGCTGTGGCCAGGAGACAGCAAGGGGGGGGCAGTTAGGGACGGGACCTCTCCGTCCCCCTCCCGTGACACGGGGCACTGCATTTGGGCCACGCCGTGACCACCGCGTGAGGAACCGACGCGTGAACACCCACTTTATGTCAGGACTTTTTATTCAGCTTTTACAAATCAGACCATGAAGACTCCACAAGCCAGAGTGTTTCTCTTTTCGCCTTGGCTGCTAGGGTACCCTGGGTTTTGTGCTAGTACCCCCCAAGTTATTGCCTCACTCAGGTATGTAGCCACATTGCATTCATGGATTTATTTCTTCATGCCTCACATAAAAGATTCCTGACCTCTGCTTAACGCTGTGAAATGGATTCAGTATCCTCTCTGGGAGGAAATGTGATAAAATGATAAATTGCTATGCATTATTTATTTACATGCATCTATTACTACGTTTATGCTAAAATGTGATTTCAAATGTATTCCTCAGATACATCCCCACAAGAGTTTGGTGAGGTGACTTTTATTATTTACGGATAGCATTATTACACTAAGACTCAGAGAAATTAAACAAGTCACCCAAGATCAGACGCCTTTGGTGGAAAAGCGGACGGGAGGCAGGATCTTACGTCCGAATCGCAAGATCGCCTCCGTGGCTACACAGGTCGCTCTCTCGTTCTACGAAGATCCAGGGCAGTCCCCACTACCCACGGGGGTGCGTCCCAGGACCCCCAGCAGATGCCTGAGCCTGCAAATAGGACTGGACCGTACAGATGCTACGTTTTCTCCTATCCGCACACACCTACGATGAAGTTCAATTTACAAATTAGGGAAGTAAGAGATTACCAGTAACTAGTAATGAAATAGAACAATTACCACTGTGTGCCGGCGCCACGACGCCTGCACTTTGGGGCCACTGCTGAGTGCGGGAAGTGTCACCTGGACGTAAGCACCGCGGTGCTTTGCTCTGATGACCGACCGACTGCTCGGTGACTGATGGGCAGGCGGCACACAGCCTGGGGGCCGCGGCCCAGTCCGACAGCGCATGCTTTCATCATGCTACGCAGAGACTGGGAATTTACAAATTGTTTACGTCTGGAACCTGCCATTTGTATTTTCAGACCAGGGCTGACCACTGGTAACTGACAACCAGGGCAGTGGGGAGCGCAGGCGTGCGTGGGGCTACCGCGCGCACGCTGTGTGCACACGCACGACACGAAGACATGTAAGTACGCGTGCACGTGTGCAGAAGCGCATTCACGTGTGGTCCTCGCGGCTGGAGCACAGGATGAGAAGGAACACCAATGGGTCTGCACCTGGGCGTGGCCGCGCCCCCAGGATGAGGTGAGGCGGGAGCTCTCCTCTCCCAGGACGGGCAGGGCTGGTACCTCGCCGGCCTGCCTGACCCAGAGATCGGAGATCTCAGATAACAGTGGGGACATCTTGGTGCCCTGAGGACCCCCAGCCCGGCCCGGGGCCCAGCAAGGAGCTGGCACGCAGAGCACATGTCCCAAACCGAGTCCAGGAGTCTGTGGGCCCCACGGCCCGGGCTGACCGTCCTCTCTCCGTCCACAGGGGAAGCCAGAGGAGACCCAGGCTGAGGGCGTCAGCCTGCCAGGAAGGCTCCCTGGCAGGACGTCCCATTGTGATAAATAAACGGCGGGAAAGTTCCCGGATAGTGGGGGCCCCCTTGGCACCGCAGGAGGAGGCGGAATGCGGGGTGAGCCAGGCTGGGCAAGTCTGTGGCCCCAACAGGACCCTGGCTCTTCCCTCCCAGGGGCCAGAGGTCAAGGCCATGCACCCCCTCAGGTCAGCATTCTGGGGTGCTGCCGTGGGGGCCTCCTCTGTGTCTGCACCAAACAGGGGAGACGGGCGGCCACCAGCCACGCTGGCAGACCCACGTCTTCCGCACGCCGAGTAAGTGCAGCTGGGGCGCCTGCTGCGTGCCTTCAGCTGGAATGTCTGAGACGGTGCGGACTCGTTAGCTCCACGCAACTCCACAGGAACACGCTGCCTGCGTGCAAAGCTCGGCCTAGAAGCCGTGGACAGAGAACGAGGAGGGCAGTGGCAGTTGCACCCTCCCGGGGCCAGGCTGCAGGCGAGGCGCCTTGTCGCGTGAGCTCACGTGGTCCTCGTGACTGTACTCAGCGAGCCTCAGCGTGGTCGACGCCCTGCCCAAGGCCTCAAGGGGTGCAGAGCACGGACGGGACCCCAGACCTGGCCTGGAGCCTTCCCATGGGTCCCTGCTGCCAAAGCACATTCTTGGTTCCCAAGAGCGTCTCCAGCCGAGGCAGGATCGGCGTGCAGATGACCATGACCACGAGAGAGCATGCTGAGTGCCACCACAGAAACCCAGGGCCAAGTGCCACGCATCTATGGGGGGCGAGGAGAGACGGCCTATTGTCGGGCCGGAGGGGGCTGCGGAGGGAAGCGGGGTGGAGCGTGGCCGGAGGGGCGCAGTGTTGGCAAGTGGGGCGTGTGGGGAGGGCTCTCCCGGCAGAAGGCACAGCGTGGGCAGCTGTGAGGGGCTGGGCCACGCACGTGGGCCATGCGGGTGAAGAGCAGGCGTGATGCTGGCACAGGCGAGCGCAAGGCCCAAGCGGAAGGCCGCCCAGCCTGTCCTCGCCAACACCATCGCCACGGACGGCGGGCAGGGGGAGGGTGGGGCGGGAGCCTGCTCCGAACGTCCCATTTACTTCTGGGTAACCGTGACCCAGACGGGCCTCCAGGGGCAGACGCAGACCTCCAGGCCCCCGGCCGGCACGCTGTCCCCGCAGCAACTCAAGTTCCTCACAAACCTGATCACATGCTACGGGTTTCCTGCCCGGGCCCCTCGGATGCTTTTGTTTCAACACGGAGTTCAAGGGCTGGCCGCGGCCGGCACAGAACGAGCCCTTCCCTGTATCAACACTGTCCCCGCCTCGGCTGCCGGTGGCCGCAGCCCAAAGAACACAAGCCTGGGCCAGGCCCGGCGTGCTCCAGGATGTCCCCGCGGCTGCTGCGCCGCTGCCCGCTGCGCCCTGGGGCCACTGGGGCTCACTGCCGTGGCCTCCCCCCGCCCCGAGGAATGAGCGGCTGCTCAGAGTGAGAGTTACTTAATCCGGACACCAGGGTGGGATGCAATGTTAAATTCCTTCTTTTTCTTGTCAAAACCAACCAGGTTCTGACAGTGTCAGCAGTCCGAGTGGTGTCGGACGGAGAGGCCTGTGCTGGCGTGTGGTGCCGTGAGTGACGCTATGGATGCAGCAGGCCTGGGCACTGTGGTGCCGTGAGTGACGCTATGGATGCAGCAGGCCTGGGCACTGTGGTGCTGTGAGTGACGCTCTGGGGAGGGCCAGGCACCAGCTGTCGTTGCCTTGCTGTGTGACCTGGGGCAGGTAACAGAACCTCTCTGAGCCCCAGTGTCATACCGTGAAAAAATGGGATGACAACATTTACTGTGTAGCTCTGAGGATGACACAGGACGACGTACGAAAGGGTCTGGCTAGTGACGGGCACAGCGTGGCAGCCTCGTCACTGTTGGAGCTTCATTCCCACAGCCCCGGAGAAAGGCGGCCGGCCCCACCCAGACCCGACTACGCCAGACGATGCCAAGATGATGATAATCTCCGCGCATCTAGCGAGCGCGTGGTATGAAGAGACACACCCTTGCTACGCCTAACCGTCCTAGCTTCACAGTTTCCCAATGAAAGCCACCTCCCCGGGGCTCCGCTCCATCTAGACTGCTTTGCCCTGCGCCGGGCGCTAAACTCAGTGCAGGACGACGTGGTGCGAAGCACAGACACGACGTCTGCCCACGGGCAGGTCAGGCTCTAGGAAAGAAGACAGGAAAACAAAAAAACACCCAAAACAAGCCAAGGGACAAGTAAACTGAAACAGTTGCTGTGAAGGAAAACAAGTGGCTGAGGAGGAGGCTGGGCTCTCGCTTAGCGGGGAGGTCACCGACGGCGTCTCTGAGATGTACGAGTTGAAACCTAAGGGATGACATGTCAGGCACACGACGAGTGAGGGGAAAGCATCGGCCAGGGAGTGGCACGTGCCAAGGCCCTGCGGTGGGGGAAGGCGTGTTCGAGGAGCCAGAAGCAGCCCGCGTGATTGGCTGCCTCCTGATGTGCGCCTGTCCTCCCCACTGCACTGTGGCTCCTCCCGGCAGGGCCCCGGCTGATGCCTCAGGTGGGAGTTGGCAGCCTGCCGGGCACGTAGCAGGGCTGACGTCCTGCCATCTGTGCCCACAGGTCCCCAGGCTGTACCTGGGCATCAGCAGTACGGACCTGCTGGAAGCTCTCACGCAGGTGGCTCTGGTCCTCAGGATGGCAGAATTCCAAAATGTCCTTTCCCAGAAGATCCTAAATAAAAGAGACAAGCTTGCATGATCCCAGATTCCATTTGCAACTGTTTATCCACTGGCCGCTAGACAACCGTGTTCATTTCTGTCCCCTTTAGCCTGTCCCATTGGGTGCTCGTCTTCCCCGGGAGCCCTCAGGGAGCTGGCGTCCCGCGCCCATGCTCGGTCCCGCTGGCAACACACGGTCCCGCTGGCACGCTCGCCATCGATCTCTGGCTTTGCCAAGTGCTGCGTCAGCAGCTTCAAATGCAATTTCATTTTTGTTTGCCTTGGAGAGGCAAACTGTAATAAACATATTTTAATAAACATAAAAAGAAAGCAAAATGGTAGCCCGAGGACACATGTGCTGCCTACGAAAACCGGAGTTGTGTAAGTGTGGACGCTGGCTTTCCGGAGCTGAGTAAACAAGGTTACCATAACAACTGTGCCGGGTAAAACCGGCTCACTATCCACCTTCATTCATCTGCGTTTTATTCAAGGGACCCAGTATTAATCCCAAACACAGGGTGTCTCACAGTGAAACAGACCAGGGTAAGATAAACCGCTAAGAGGCAAGTTGAACTGTGTTGCAGGAAAGCAGTCCAGTTGGAAGTGTCTGAAGCAGCAATGGATTTACGCTGACTCATGGATCAGAACCCAAATCAGCAAACGGCCTCAGTGGGAGTTGGCGCCGGCGGTGGCGGGCAGGTCTCACCTTTGTGCCAGGGAGCACCCAGATGCTCACGGAAGGTGCCAGCGGATAAACGAATCTGGCGGGAAACCTACTGCCTTCAGAGGTTCCGGTGAATTTGGAAACAAATCCATTTTCCCCTTTCTTGCATCCGAGAATCTCAAAGTTTGCAGGAACCCAGAGATGCGGAACTACACGAAGGCTCCTGCGTTTCTGGTGTGAACTGTTTCCAGCTATTAAGGATGCGCGTAACTAAACTACTCAGTCAGCAGATCCCAGACTTTGTTCCTTAGAACAAAGATAGTTTTCTTTAAAACAGTGCTTTCTATTTTGAAAGAAATTTAAATCTACAGAAAAGTTGGAAGAATAATACAATAAACCCCTGTATATCCTTCACGTATATTCAACGATTGTCAATATTTGGCCACATTTGCATTTTTTATCTGTATGTACAGATACATACACATGCATGTCTGTGTGTATAAATACATACACATGCACGCACACTTAGCAATTTCTTGCTGAACCTCTGAAAGTAAGTTATGGACAACATAACACTTCTCCCTAATATGTACCTCACAAAATGACATTATCTCACAAAAGGACAACATACCATACTATGCCTAAGAAAATAAGCAATTATTTGATAAAATCACTCAATATTCCACATGTATTAACACTTTGTCTCCTCAGTGTCTTTTCTAGCGATACGTCTTCAGCCCCAGGACACAGTGAAGACTCTCGTGTTACATATTGTTGTTCTGTCTCTTAGTCTGGGACAACTTCTCCTGCTTTTTTGTGCTTCTTGTGACACTGACTTTTTAAAAAAGAGTTTGGAATAAAGCCCTGAAAACGTGTCCCCTGTAAAAAAAAAAAGTTTCCCAGTACCTGCAGAAAACACAGGGTTGGCACATCTAGGTGGGCATCTTCACCTGACTTTGCAGATCTCTCACATTAATAAGCTTTGCATTAACCGATGAGATTAACTGAGCAGAGGGTCCCCTTCATTAGAACATCTTACTCCAGTTTGTAAAAGTTCAGCTAGAGGAACACAATGGCCTGGGCAGGGAAGGGAGCAGGCATTTTCAGCACAGGTGTTTACCATCCCTGCCTAGCTCTGGAAGGACATCGCGCTGCCCAGGCAGGGACCAAAATCTCCAGGCTGTCCCCCTACACTTGTGCTGTGTCCCACATAAACAAGAACGTTTTAAGGAAAGTTAAATCTCTATCCAACGGCCGAGAGCTCAGAACGGTCCACCGACCTGGGGCTGGTAGCCGATCACACTGATGCAGCGCGGGTCCACGAACGTGATGACGCCATCGGAGTTGTGCCGGGACAGGAACTCTGTGGGCACCGACATGCCGTTCATGTCCACGCACACGGGCGAGCTGGTCACCTGGAGGGAGAACAGCCCTGCTGAGGCGGTGCTGGCAGAGACAGACGGAGACGGGGAGGACCCCGCATCCTTCCGTGCCGTTAGTGCAACGAGCCACACCTTCGACTAACTGTGACAGTCGCCACTTTCTCTAACGTCTGAGCTCCAGGTGCCTTATCAGCCAATGGGAATAAGGAAACCCACACTCCCACGGGGTGGGGTGGCGTTCAAAAGAGACGCCGCGTGTTGAACCTTGGCAAGGCCTGGTACTTAGTTGGTGCTCAATAGATGTTAATGCCCTTCCCTTCTCCTCCCTTCCCTTTACTAAGGATGGAAAACGAGCCTAAGGAACCGGTTCAAGTATTTGCAGCATACGCATTTGCGGACTGAATTTACCCAACTATTCTTCCTTCACCCATCTGCAAGAAATACCCAGCGCTTGCCATACGTGAATGAAATCGCTTATTCGCGTGTCTGAAAACGGTCGGACCTGGGAAACCGGGGACCTCTGAACCCTTCTGCTATGTTCCCTTCACAGCCGGGAAAGACCCTCGATGTCCTCAGGAGAACCAGCAGTCCAGCCGACCGAGCGGCTACTGTGTGCGCCAGACACTGAGCACACTTAACTTGCACGAGACAAAAAGGGCACACGGCTGCCCCGGAGGAGCTCGCAGGGACCGAGCCTGCGCTCAACGCACCCCGTGACACAGGCAGGGGAGAAGACGCCGCAGGTGAGGACTCGAAGCTAAGAGCGCAGGGAGGAGGGAGGGATCGACTCTGGCGAAGGAGCTCAGGGACGTACTGAGCTGGGTTTTGAAGGATGGGTGGACAGGAAGGACGCAGGAGGAGAAAGAATTCCGGAAAGAGTGGAAGGGGACGAGGGACCCCGGCGGGTGGGGCGTGCGTGGAGCGTTCGGGAAGGGGACGGTGTGGTTCAGGAGAAGGGTGTGGCGAGGGGGAGGAAGGGAAGGGGTGGGTTGCGGTGAGCAGACCGTGGGGAGACGTGTGCGGTGGCTAAGCAGGGCTGCGATGTGAGCGGAACTCGACTTGGCGGCGAATGGCGCGAGCCGGGGTCAGGGGGCGTGGGGGATGGACTGACGCAGCCCCTCCACGCAGCAGGAGCCTGCTGCTCGCAGCTCTCGGGCCCCTTTTCTTCTTGATTCGGCCTCAGCCCTGTCCCGCAGAGTGAGATGCGAAACTCACCCGGCGCCGAGAGCGCAGGCAGCCAGACCTTCGTCCCTGCACTCTGCGGTAACGAGCCTCCCTCTGAGACCAGAGGGGCTCTGAGCCTGCGCTTACCTGGAGCCTCCCGATGGCCACGAGGCAGTATTTACTGCCCTGTCCCACATCAGCGTCTTCCTCGGGGATAGTCATTCCTGCAGCGAGAAACGCCAGTGTCACCGACACGTGCAAGGTGCATGGAAAGGGGAAAGTGCCCGCGGTTTTATTATCACGGTCAAAAACACAGATCCACAGTCGGCCACTCGGGGCGGGGAGACCGGCCAGTGAATTAACCAGTTCCTCGCCCTTTTCTTGCTCCTCACTCTGCCTCGCACCTTTGGATGATTCCGTGGCATGTTTCTACCTGCATCCACGGATGGTGCAGGGGAAACTGAGGAAGATGAAATGGAGATGATTCGTCCACACGTTCGCACAGTTTAGCCAAGCACTTAGCTGGGAGGAAATTTCAGTAAGAGGCCTACGTGGGTCTTTCATGGTTATCTCACTTATCTGCGGACAAACTATCGAACAAAGGCCATAAGAGGTAAAAGAAAAACAAATGAAAACCACTGAAGCTGAAGTGGCTAATTGCCAGGCAGGGAACACAGCTAGTATTTCCCCTAGTGGGGGAAAGTCGGGGTTTTTAAGGGCCAGAAGGGAGAAACTGGTGATGGCTACACTGATAAAACGCTGGAAGCTAGCGCTCTAGATAGGAAGGACTTGGTTAAAAGTCCTCATTGTTCGCCGGGGTCAGAAAGGAGTTTGGTCCAATAAGGGTCTGGCTTTGGGGTCTCTCGCAGTGCGAGGTTCTTGGACATCTGCAGCTGGTTAGAAGGGCTGTAGTGAAAACAAACATTCCTTTTTGATACCTCCTAGGCTGCTAAGCAGAAAATTTCCTTCTACACCACGTAGCACTTAACACAAATATTTCCATACTAGGTCAGACCAAAGGTTCCCGATGATAGAGTCACACAAGTGCTGTGACAGCCCCTCCCCGTGGACGTCGAAGGGCGTGTTCGATGCCACTGTGGCTCCACGAGCCCGAGAGATGTCACCCCTCTGCTCCCACCACACTGCCCCTCCTTTCTGTCCTGTCTGTCACCCCCGCAGGCACTGATCTCTTTAGTTTCGGGGTCGTCCCTGCTGCGCTCCTGCACGATGAGCAGACACTGCACATTTCCTCACATCCCTTCCTCCGTCTGCGAAGAGCACTGGAGACGCTCTTTGGACTTGGCTTGTTCACTGAACGGCGCCTCCTGGAACTCGCCCCTCGGTCATTCACACCGCTCTTGCTCAGGTCCTTTTCAGAACTGCATAGCGCTTCGCCCTGTTGATGCCGTGGCTTATTCGCCCACCCTCCTACACAGGAACACGGGCAGTTCCCAGTGTTTTGCAATTAGAAACCACACTGCCATGCACAGCCCTGGCACACGCATTTTCTTGCATTGCAGCTGTATCTCCAGGGCAGATCCCTGCAAGTGGGATTGCGGGGTCAGAAAGCAAGTGCACGCGCAGTTTTGTTTTGCCAAACGTCCCCGCAGAAGGGGTGCGCCAATGCGGACCCCCACCCGCGACGGTGGGAGGCCGCTTCCCCACAGCCTTGGCCAACGGAACACGCGGCCACGTCACTCAGCTTCTGCTGGTCTGACAGGTGAGACGCCATCTCTCAGTGTTGTCCTGCTGTGCGTTTCTCTACGAGTGAGTCCGAACACCGTTTCCCGGGTTCGAGGACATTTTATAACTGGCTTCTCGGTGGCTTGTCTGCTGATGCCTCCTCCCGTTTCCCTACTCTGTCATCTGCCTGTCACCTTGTAAGGGTTCCCTGTATATCCGGGACATTTTTAAGAGTTCACGGTATATGCTGTTGTGAATGTTTTCCAAGATGGTCCCTGTCTTTGCCTTTGCTCATGATGACTTTAAAATTTCAAAAGCTGTATGTGGTCAGATTTATCAATCATTTATTGCCTCTGGAATCTGAGTCATGGTCAGAAAGCTACTTTCTATATAAAGGTTTTTTGCATATTAACACTGCATTGTGCTACTTCACTGAGTTATCTGTTTCAGTTAGTTTTATCACTACTTCGCTAGGCTTTTCCAGGTGTACTGGTATACGATCTAAAAACAGAGATAGTTTTCCTTCTTTTTTACGGATTCTTTTGCCTGTGATTTCTCTTATTTGATTGTATGGGCTGACATCTCCCTTACAGTCGAACAGCAGTAGAGACAGCGGGCATTCTTGCCTCGTTCCTGATCTTGGTGGAGATGTCTCGGAGGTTTCTCAATTAAATAAGACACTGTCTCTTGGACTAAGATATAATACACATGCACGCACATATACACGTTTATCATGTCAAGAATTACCTCTCAATTATTATTTAGCATTTCTGCAAATCTCTTTGATGGCTTGCTTAACAGCGGACAGCTGGGTTCTAGAATCTGCTCTGCACCCAGTCTGTCACCACACGCTGCTTTAGCTGAGGTGCGTGCAGAAAACCTGGCCCCACGCAGACATGCAGCCGGAAAAGCACGAAGCTCTGCAGAACACTGTGGCTACTCTTCTCTGGTGTTTTTCCAAATCTTGACAAGTGGGGGCTTCTTAAAGACTAATTGCAATATGAAATCCAGACTATATTAATGACATTTTATGCTGACGTATTCAAATAGATTGGCCTGTCTAACACTTTGGGTGGATCTTTTACCCACACGCGATTTCATACATCATGTTCTGCTCGTTTGGAAAATACGGCTTCGACATATTACACAGATCTAAATGTTGGCACGTTACAGAACATTAAAAAAAATCACACTTGTTAATATCATCATGTATATCATCAGAAACATCTTTAGATACTGGTCAAGACTGTTGTGGCGGATGTGAGCTTCCCAAAATTCACATTTTCATTAGAGGACGTGAATCTTACCATCGACAAGAAATACGGTCAATCGTTTTCCTTGAAATGGCAGGCTCTCTGTGTTTTTTTTTTAGAAAATATCTGCCAAGTACACAAGTTTGAACAGCCAGTTTCTTTGTTAGTCATTCGTTCAAGTACAAACTCCGTCTCATGAAAACAGAAGCTAGCTCGGCTCGCAGCCCAGGACGCACTCAGGCTTCCCCCGCCACGCCGTGGTCTGCGGCAGAAGGTGCTTCACGCAGCTTCCCGTGCCGGGGTTCATACAATTCATAGTTTTCCTGTCTCTTCAAGAACGTTCTCACGTGAAACCAGCTTTTTAAAATCTATTTATTTATTTTATCGCGCGTGTGCGGTGACGAAGGATACGATGGCTGCCGGGAAGGACAGTTTGGTGCCACCGCCTTGACTACGGCGAGGCCCAGGCACGTTTTACCCCCATGCTTTTCACAGCATCAGCACGAACATTAACACGGTGGGAAGGACACATTGTGTCTGAGAGCTGTTATAAAAACTGTGTAACTGTGTGTGCCCCGGAAACCGTCTCAGGGACTCCTGGGGTCCCTGGGCCACACTCTGGGAACTGCTGCTGCCTTGCGTGTTGCTGTGGCCCAGAGTTTGTCCTCCCCCGTGTCTCTTTTAAAATCCTTTCCCCGCTGCCTCTATTTCTAACCACACATGGATACGCCCGAGACTGTCTCTGGGCTCCCAGACCCTGACTTACCTACTGCACGTGTCCACGCAGGTCTTGTGGGTCTCCCAAACCCAACTGTGCCCAAATCTCTCTGCCAGCACCCTTTCCTCTTCTCACTTCACGTGGAAGAGGCAGCCAGTGACCTGCCTCACACACGTGCTCCCCCTCATCCATGCTAAAAGCACCACGGTTTGCTCAGAGTGGCAATGGGCCCACTGCATTACAGGTGGTCAAGTGACAAGGCTCTGGCCTATCGGAGGGACGCGGAAGTCCCGGTGTGTGGCTTTCAGGAACGTTCCTCCCTTCTGTATGAGACACAGGCACGATGGGCAGCTGTCTTGAAAGGCAGGGAAGCCGGGGACACAGCAAGGATCACGGAGCAGAAAGCTGGGAGACTGCACCCCTAATTACACCACAGAGCCACGGTGCTGATTCTGGACTGCCTGCTTTCGGGTTTTCTGCCTGAGAGGAAAATATATCAAATGAAGCTATTTAAGGCCTTCATAGTAGGGCTTTCTGTAATATGCAGCAAAACTCAATCGCGTCTTTGTACACATTCCGACCTCTATTAGAAGCATCGCCACCAGCAGTAACATATGTCACTTAATTGGACTGATAGGCAGCCAAAGCCATGTCTTATTTGGAAGAAATCCCCTTTAATGAGTGATTTTGGCGGAAGACAGTACTGAGCTTCCAGTCTGGAAGTCAGAGAAAACAGACTTTTACCCTTTTCCTTCCTCTCAGGGCGAAGGGAGGTTAGAATTCACCCGCAGAGCAGAGGGCAGTGTCCGGACAGGCGGGTGCCGCTCATGCGTAGTCTCTGGGCTCCATGCCTGTTGGACCCACCAACCTGCCTAGGTTTCTGCCCACCTTCCAGATCCGGTCCCCCAACCTCCAATCAATGTAAGGCATTAGTATCTCTCCAACGATCCTCTCGTGGTCTCTAGGCTGTTTCCCGCTGTGCGCTAGTGACTGGGTACCTCGCGTCAGAGCTCTCAGCTTCGGCCTCCACGCCTCCTTCCCCTTCGCCAGCTACATGCTAACGGCCACCGAAGCCGCCTGTTTCAGCTGCACGGTTCCCTCCGCCTGCTCCTCTCTATCCTGTGGTCCGCATCACCCCGAGAAGCCGGCCATGCCCTTCCTCCGAGGAATGAACAGAAGTCACAAGTCTTCAGCGTGGCACACGCTACCATGCTACATGGTAACACCAAACACCAGGCAGGGCTCACGGGAACAGCACGCAAGTGCCCTTGACGATGTGCAGTTTCCTGCCCCTTGGAGTTTAAACAGCCACTCTTTCTTTCGAGGGGACCAGCCGGTTCCGGGGTGACATGCCGGCTGGGCAGCAGCACACAGCTGCCTGAAGAGCTGCTCTGAAGGCGCAGAACTGACAGGAGGAGAGGAGGCAACGGGAAGGTGCTCTCCTGCTCGGTGGACGGGCGAGGGTCACTGCCCACGGTCTGGGACACGGGCAGGGGGGCTCCACGCGGCAGCGGAATTTCAGGGTGCGAGGTGCGCTCAGAGGACGTGAGCCCGAGCTCCTGAGGCCTGAACGCCACGGCCACCACTCCTGCTCGATCACCCCCAGCAGCGGGGCGGCCACCACGTCCCCAGGCAACGCGGTCCACCTGTCTCCTTGAAGATTCCGCCTGCCGGTCCTACACTTGGCCTTGGGGCTGTGCGCCCTTCTGCTGAGTAGCCCTTTGGACAAGTGGAGGGTACGATGGTGTCCTTGAGTCTTTTCCTTTCTAGGCCGAACATCCTCACGCCATTGAAACTAGTCCTCCTGCAGAAGTGGTTTGAGTCTCCCTACACCCTTGTCACTTTTCTGAGTATGTTTCTGATTGCCCGTGTTCCCCCAAAATGTGGTGCCCACGATGCCCTAGTGTGGCCGCTACAGAGGCTTCCCCTCCTCTGTCCTAGAGACCAGGAGGCTGCTTGCCGGTATCAGGACGTAAGGTGTGAGTTGTGCTCACAGTCCACCACAACCAGAGTGGCTTTCATTTAGTGTTGTTGTTTTTAACCACGGTGGAGTTATGCTTCCAGCCAAGATGGAATAACAGAGATCAGATTTGCCATCTTGTCAGAAATCACCCAAAAAAAGAAAAAAATCGAAGACAATACAGTAATTGTTAATAAGCACTGGATGTCAGGCAGTGAGCAATGAAATGAGATGAGCCCTGTGCTTGTCCCCAGCTCACTGCCTTGAGAGCTTCCAAGCCAGCAACTTAAATTTCACAATGTCTGGCACCAAATAAAAAATTGCCAGGCATGTAATAAAGCCGAAAAATATAACCCACGATGCTAAAGAAGTCAACCAGCCAAAACATGACTCAGAGCTGAGACAGATTTTAGAATCAGCAAACAAACACATTAAAACTATTTTTATAAATGTATTCCATATGTTCAAACAGTTAAGTAGACCATGGAAGATATAGGAGACCCAAACCAAACTTCTAGAGATGAAAACTACAATGTCTGAGATGAAAAGTGTGCTGGATGGTGTTAATGGCTTTCAGACCTGGCAGAGGAAAAGACGAAGATTAGTTAACTTGAAGACAGCAATGGAAACTACCCAAAATGAAAAACTGAGAGTAAGGTTTCTTTTTCCAATGAAATGAGCATTAATGAGCTTGGGAAACTTCAAGTGGCCTAACACACGAGCAGCTGTGGTCTCTGCAGGAGAAGGGAAGGGACACGGAAAAAAATATTTGAAGAAATAATGGCTGAAAAATTTCCAAATCTGATACAAAATATAACTCTCTGATACAAAGTATAAATCGCTGATGTGAAGTACAAAGTGTAAAGACTCTGCATCTTGACGGGGCTGTTCGCTTGCGGTGAGCCTGAGCTCACACAGAATTGCCCGCTGTGCTGGGGCTGACCTCAGAGTCAGTCCGTGTGGATGTGCGGTGAGCACCGGCACACCTGTCAGCGGGACCCGAGCTCTCTGACCCCCGTCACCTTATATGTAAGATGGGAGTGGGAACGCTCCCTGCACGGGCGCGATGCGGCAGGCACTGGTGAGCTGACGCGTGGGGGGGCACCCAGCTGAGGCCCCAGTGCCAGCTTCCTTCCCGTCCCTGCCCTCACTTCCCATGGCTGGGAAACAGGCGCATTTACAGACGCAGAGGGTAGTTCGCTTATGTGCGCGAGGCCATGCTTAGGGACCGGGATGCGGTGCCACAGGCCAGACAGGAAGCAAAGGAACGGCGTGAAGAACCTTCTGATCCAGCCGGCACACAAAGACTGTGTTTCTCAGTTCTGTCCTTTGGAGGGATCTTCAGTGTTAGGTTCTCACTGGCTAAAACTTGAGACCATTTTCATTCTTTATTCAACAGGTGTTGATTGAAACTTTTGCAGATTAAACAAAACAAATTTTCTATATTCCTCCCATCAAGGGCTGAAGTTAGTTACCAGGTGACTATTTTGACCAATAAAATACACTTGTCTTCCAGACAAGCGACACTATGTGACTTCCAGACAAGTGGCCCCAGACATCGTGGAGCAGAAACAAGCCATCCTCCCTGCACCCTGTCTGAATTCCTAATCCAAAGAATCTGTGAGCATAATTAACTGGTGGTGGTTTTATGCCAATCGATACAGTAAAATAATCCCAACTGTAGGGCGCATCAGCCTAGGGGTGGAGAGCAAGAGACTGATGGGGCCTGGGATGCCACTCTGTTAAGCACACCCATGGGCTTATTTGTGAGAATGCATTTTAATCAACCACGTAGGATAATACTTGGCTTTGCAGAAATTAAGCAGGGAAGTTGCAACTTATTAACTAAATAGTTTAAGTCTTAATGTGGGCAAGTAATCTTAGTTGTGAGTGAAATCCAAGTGTACGTAAAATTTCCAGAAGATCTTTAGTAAATCCCAACTTCCTTAAAGGAATGAGTTCTTTACGTGCCCAGGTCTGAGGGTTCTCCCCGGGACACTGGCCCAGCTTCCCCACGGAAGGGGTGGCATCAGAGCCAATGGGACCAAACGTGTGAAGGCGGCCCTGACACCAACTCCCAGAGTGCCAGGATCACAGGCGTGAGCCACCGCGCCTGGTCTGTTGTTTTTATAAAAGGGTGTTTTTTTGTATTGCGGTTTCTAATAATCACCGATTCCTTTTTTTTTTTTTAATGTTTCAATACATATAACGTTTAGTGATCAGATCAGGGTAATTAGCACATCCGTCTTCTCAGATTATAGTTCGTGTTGGGAACATTCAACATCCTCCTTCTAGCTATTTGAAACCATGTAATATGTTATTGTTAACTACAGTCATCCTACAGCACTGTACAGAACATGCGGTGTTTAACCTTCTGTGTCTGCTTATTTCACGTAGTGACATCCAGGTCCACCCATGTTGCTGTGGATGGCAGGACTTCATGTTTCTTTATGGCTAATACTATTCCTTGGTGTGTACATGCCACATTCTCTTTATCCACTCATCTGCTGTCAGGCAGCTACGCTGAGGCCATATCCCGGCCTAGTGCTGCAGTGAACATGGGGGTACAGGAGTCTCTTTGATAGACTGATGTCCTTTTCTTCGCATAAATGCCCAGCAGCGGGGCTGCGGGATCACACAGTGGTTCTGTCGGTGGTTTTCCGACGAGCCTCCGTGCTGCCGTCCACGGTGGCTGTGCTGGTTTGCACGCCCACCAGCAGCGTACAGATGGAGCGCCCTTTTCTCTGCATCCTCGCCAGCTTTTGCTATGTTTTGTCTTTTTGGTAATAACCATCCTAACTGGGATGAGATGACACCTCATTGTGGTTTTGATTTGCATTTCCTTGGTGATCAGTGATGTTAAGCATTTTTTCATATATTTTTTGGCTGTTCCATATTAAATTTTCTAATAGATTTTCAGGTGATTGGATTAGGTTTTTCAGGTAGATAATCGTAACATCTGCAACAATGTTAATTCTGTCTTCCCTTTGTCTTCTCCCTTTTAGGTAATTATGTTTTATTTCCTTTTCTTATCTTATTGCCTTGGATAGAAAAATGCCAACACGACAATAGTGTCGACAGGGAGTATTCCTCTGATTTCTCACTTCAATGGGAGCCCCTCTAACATTTCACCACTGTATAAGATACCAATTATTGATTTCATGTATATGTTTTGTCTATGCTAAAGAAATATATTTCTATTATTAGTTTATAAAGATATTCATTCATTTTAAAAATTAATAAGTAAAATTATTGTTTGTCATATAGCTTTGTTCCTTTAATTAATTACAATAACAGATTCCCTAATGTTAAACCACCAAAAATTCTTGTAATAAAATTGGGTCCATAGTTTGTCAGTTTATGTATCACAGTTGTGCTAACTGTCAAAAACAAAGCAACACAATGTCTACCTTTTCCTGTGCTCTGGAAGTACGTACATAATTTGTCCGTAAAATCTTCTAGGCCTGGAACCATTTGGAGAGCAATCCTTTGCAAGCTTTTTCAAATTCTTACCTAGCTTTGATCTTTTCTCAATTTTAAAAAACTTTTTTTTGATTCAAATTTGGTTACATATTTTCTTCTAGAATTTAGCTTTCTTTCCAAAGGTTTTACAACATATAAATCTAGTTATTTATGCACACTAGGTGTTTATAAGTCTTTAAACTTTCTGTGGTTGAATTTCTTTATTCTTAATGTATATTCTCATTTTTAAACTATAATTACACTTGCCAGAGGTTTTCTCTTTTACCAGTCTTGATGAAGAATTACTTATAAATTGGATAATACTTTTGTCTTCTAATTTTTCTCATTTTTATTTTTTCATTAATTCATTCCTTTTAGTTTTCTCATTATTTTATTGTTCTTTTCTACGTTGGTAAGTTAAATTACTAGTTCACAACTCAAATTTCTAGTTTTCTCACATTTAATAATAAATATATTTCAAGCCACAACTTTCATTGTTTTCGACATATCCCTTTGATACACAGGAGGGCAATGTCGTTAATTACAAAATAATCTACAATTAGGGTTTCAATTTCCATCCTTCACCAAACAATACTCCGGATAGGTTCCTTTATACAAATAATTAATTTTGAAATATAACTTTTTGCTATGAATTTCCAGATTCATTGCACTGGGTTCAATGAATGTGGCCTAAGTTTTATAGCATAGAATTTACAGAAGTTTTGAAAATCCATTTTTAAGATGCTACATGAAAATTTGGAACTGAGTAAAATTACGCATTCTGTCCATATGGAATGAAGACTATTGACTATATTACATAACCCTTTATATCTTTAATTTTAACTACGTGCTTTGTCAAAATTTGAGAAAGGTACATTCAAGGTGCAATGCAAAGGTGGTTTAGTCAATTTCTTCTTGCATTTTTAACAGTTTTGCTTCATATATTTAAATGTTATAAAATTTCACAACTATTCTGTTTTGCTGTGAACTCTTCTCTTTGACAATATAAATGCACTTTTCCATCTCCATTAAATGCGTTCTGTTTTGAATTTACTTTGCTCGATATGAACATTCCGACCTCTGCTCACACTTCGCTGCCTGATCAACTTCTCCCCTTAAAAGATAAGAAATTTAGCTTATTTCTATGTTTCTCTTCCCACCCACCTTCCATTTTTTGGCTGAAATAATCTGGAATGTTTAGATTCATATTATTAGCAGTAAATTAAACTTTATGTTATGCACATTGTCTCTCAATGATCATACTTTAAATTTACACCAGTTTAACAATTACGTTCAGGACACACAGTGTCACTGCCCTGACTGTGCTCTGTCACTCCTATGCATCCTTTCTTCACAAAATTCTTTATTTAGACAACTGGAATGTCTTCTGGTATATGTATTTCCAACGTGGGTCGAGTGAGTGGTACGTTTTCTGAGTTCTTGCTATTGTACTTGTGTATAAACGATACTTCCAATTTGTCCCTTACTTTCTAATTGACGTAACTTTTTTCTACTGGCTTGTCCTCAGAGAAAGAGGTCGGAGTTCGTTCTGTATGTTGGGATGTTGAGATGGCGCCACAAGGTCCAGATGAAGGGAAAACAAGCATTTAGTTTTACTGTAGTTTCCACTGGTCGGAGTCATACCCAGGGGTCCCCTGGATTAAGGAGAGCAGCAGTAACTCGGAGTAGTTTATTTTCAGTGATGTTCTCCTTTCCTGACAGAGTGTTTCTACTCCTTGTCGCGCCAGCCTGCAGCGCTGCCCCGGCGACCCTCTGACTGGCGCCGGCTCTCACTGGGGCTGCCCACCTTGGCGGGCCGGCCACGGCGCTCACCGGGAGCTGTGGCCACCTTCACCAAATCCCGAGGACACTGGGGATTCCTGGAAACCCTTCCCGGGCCCCAAGTTAACAGTCACTACTGCGTGGGGTGGGGAGCTTCCACTGACTCCTGGGGACACTTTCTTGAGCAGGAAGTCAGTTGTAGGCAGGCTGGCGCTTCCCTAAACCCAGCTTCACCTGCGTCGCAACGTGAAGTTTCCCTGAACTTTCTGGCAGGTGGGCGGCCTCCTCACCCAGTTTTCGTGCTGACAAAGACATTTCGGTATAATCATATTTCTTTCAACATTTCCATGGGAATTTGGAAGACGGAAAATTTTTCACAGTTTCGATTTTTTTCACAAAAAGGTAATTTTATAGTACATTACTTCTTTTTGTGTAATTTTATACTATAAGAAAGTTTATATATTATATTCCTAGATATAATAGTTATCTCATACTAATCTATTGATGCTAATGTACCCATGCAACTTTGCTAATTCAGCAAAAACAGAATATAAGTTCACACTGTTTATTTAATCTTTATTTTCTATGTTTAAAAATTCCTTTTTTTCCCCCTCCATTTATTTTCTTAATTCTCCTTCCATGTTAGTTTCCCAGGACTTCTGCTCACGGCGTAGCTAATGGAAATTTGCTGTCTCTCAGTTCTGCAGGCTGGAGTCTGAGGTCCAGGCGTCGGAAGGGCTGATGCCTTCTGCAGGCTCTGAGGGGGAAATGCCTCCGCCCCAGCTCCTGGAGGTGTCCTGGCCGTCGTCCGTGCTCTTGGGCATGTCTACGCATCACCCAGTCTCTGCTTCACCTTCACGTGGCCTTCTCCCCGTGTGCCACGTCTGTGTCTGCACTTCCTCTTCTGTGAGGACATCAGTCACACGGGATCAGGGACCCATCTTAATGGGTGGGCAAGAGCTCATCCTAACCGATTATACGTGCTAAGACCCTATTTCCAAATAAAGTCACATTTTGAAGTACTGGAGGTTGGAACATCACATACGGATTTTTGGAGGGACACAATTCGACCCCTAAGACCTTCCACGAATACTTTCTGTCTATCCTTGCCCCTTCCCACCAGGTCAGGCACGGCACAAACACAGCACGTGAACCGGGAGAACCCCTCCGGCACCCACGACGGGCATCGCCACTTTCAGGGGCACCTTCCCGCTCGTTACAGAAGTGGACCCAAAACAATCAAAACGGATCATGAGATAAAACCTATTTGCCATTTCTTTTTCTTTAACTTAGTGTTTTAATATAAAGTTGTGTAAATTCTTTCCATAATAATGATTAGATAAAAATTTTAAATAGTGACATTGGTAAATCTGGTTCCTTTCGGGTAGGGACTCCAGGGTGCGTCACTGGGAGATGCCAAGAGGGATTTAGTCGCCTCCACAGGGCGCCCCTGTTCCTGGCACTTGGCAGTCTCTTCTTGCTGCAAATCCGCCTCCAGCGTCCTCCCCGCCGCTCTCCCAGACCACCTACCCTATCTCCATTTTCATCCTGCCAAAGCACGGCTTTGACCACGTTTGAGCCCTTCAAAAAAAAACAAAGGCCCTCCACTGGCCCGCGATTTCAGAGCCATTCATTCCATTTGTGAAAGTGATTCTAGCACATTTGAAAGCACATCTCACGATCTGTTTGGTGATCAGCTTATCCAAGTAAGAATCTAGACAGCGAGGAGGGGATATACGATGTGAAAGGTGAATATTTTTGATCGGAGAATAAAATAACTCTCTGCTACAGGCTGGCGGAGTGTGTCCTCCTGTCCCTCCCTACACAGCACTGACCACTTACAGGGCCTTTTAGAAAGTGACCTGTGCCCTAAGCACAGGGAGCTAAGTGGACATCTGTATCCTTTAGAGAGAATTTTCCAGAGCACATCAGCCGAGCTCTGCGGGTCACCTCTTGATTCAGACAGGCACAGCTTTGTATTTGACATGGTGGGGACGAGATGCTCTCTGGGTGTCAGGGACGCAGGCTGCCACCATCGAGGCCTCGCTACAGGAAAGGATCCTTTACGGGGAAAACGGCCATTGCACTCGGCACCAGCATCGACAGAAGACACAGCTAATGGGCAGTGTGGCTTGGTGGCTATCCACGGCTCCAGCCAGGGGACCACAGGTGTGCTCACTTGGGATTCCCAACTCTGTCACTGACTGACTGCAAAAGCGTTTAACCTCCCCAGGCTTCGGGACGTGGTAATAATAGTTAACGTCTATGAAACGGGCACAGTCGTCGTCTGTACTCTACAATGTGGCTGTGGGCGTCAGATGCCCACAGTGCTGGCACTCGGCACGCCCACTCCTGTTGGCGCCGCCGTGCTCACAAGGCTGCCCATGGCACTGGTCAGAAGAGTCAGAGTCATGCCAGGGCCGAGCTGGCGTCTCGTGGGGCTGGCTCTGCCCGGCTGAGGCCTCCCGCGCAGGGCGGGCACCGTGGCCAAGGGCGGGGAAGTGCTGCGAGCTGAGGGACAGGAGGGTCCGCGGGGACGCAGAACCGTGCAGAGCTTCAGTTCTGCCTCCGAAAGGGCAGAGGGGCTGGCCTGAGACAACAGCCAGGCTTCTCTTTGGCTCTGACATTCTGTGGGCCCAACCTCCAGGTGAGCACCTGGCACTCTGCTGGAGACCAGGCATTCAGCAGTGAATGAGACCTGGTTCCTGCCTGCAAGGGTTCGCCAGCCGCTGGGGAAAACAGAGAACCGGATCATTATGGTGCCGTGTGGTTAGTGCCGCGACAGAGAAAACACTCTCTGCTCTGAGGAGGGGCCCGCGGCCAAGGCCGGACGCCAGGGCCGAGAGAAGCGGTGTCGGGAGGGAGAGCTTCCTGGCAGGAGCTGCAACGTTTATCAAAGTGGTTTTTAATATGAATAGGATAATTCCAGCTATTTTAACAGATTTTAACAACTCCCTAATCAGTTTCACAAGCTCATTGCGCCCCACATTAAATTACCTTCTCCTTGGATGCACTCTTCCCCGTGCCAGGCCTAAACAAATCCTGAGAAATGTAAACAACACACGAATGAAATGTAACTGGACACTGCTGTTCGGGATGAAACTGCGCACTGGCCCAAACGCCCCTTCCTTTCCTACCAAGGATTGCATCAGCCCAGCCAGAAACGCGGGAAGGTGGACAGTTTTTCAGTAACGCTGCGTGGAGGCTGTCCGGGGATTGACACCGTCACGTGTCAATCAAGACGTATTTTTGCATTCCGAAAAGCACAGGGGAGAAAACAACCACTTTCTGTTGCGAGCAGTTCAGGGCACTTGTTCACGGCACACTTCCAAAGTATTCTCGGAGGAATATTAATAAGTTTTAGACAAAAATAAGAAAGTTTGCTTGGCCAAATACATTTGGGAAACATAGTTTAAACAAAGACATAGAGGTTTCATCACTGTAGGAATCTCAGAGAACTCAAAGTGTGCCTGGGGCGTGTGACGATCTTGGAGGGTAACACAGGACACAAAGTTTCCCAAGCGTGTCGACCGTGGAACCTGTTTTTCATGGTGTATCCCTGGGGACTTAGGCCTTGGAAGGTGTTTTGGGAAATGCCGACCTGTAGGCACTTTGCATTTCACCTGCTGGTGACCCTAAAGAAGTAGGTCCCCCATTTTGCTAAGCAAGCTTTGCAGTACAAGGGGTGCTTTTGGCTTAACAAAGTGCACTGAGACCACTGAGTAACTACTGTCCCTCCCAAATACGATGGAAGTGACCAGAGCCTGAAATAGGGAGAAGTACAGGTCAGCACTGGAAACCAGAAGGGGGGGAACTGTCCGATTCAGGCAAGAAGGGATTGAGGAAAGAGTCGACTAAACTCTAATTCCCTGTGTATGAAGGAAAAGGTGACCTGGGGACTGTGCGGAGGCCCCGGCAGGACCAGCCCGCAAGCTTGGAGCTACCCTGGCTCGAGATCGGCACAGAACAGGGCAGGTCACCAGCACTGCCCACGGGGGTTGTTGGAGACTTTGGTCACCCCCCAACGCCCAGCCCAGGCCCCCGTGTGCAGACATGTGAACCTCTGGTCAGGGGACAGTAACACGGCAGCAAAACTAGACATTCCTTTTCTGCCCTTGCCAGGGCCTGAAAGATCTCTCGAGAACCCGGGTGGTCACTGATGGAGCCATTGTCAACTCTCAAAATTAGACGACCACAGAGTGACCTCCCTACATTGAGCCACACAGGAAAAAATGAACCACAAGCCTATGAAAAAAGAAGGTACGGAGTGAAAGAATCAGAGCAAACGTACACTAGAAAAGACGGCCCTTACAGAAAGAGAGAAAAACTCTAAGTTCCATTGCTCGGTGTGGCTTAAGAGGACATATATTTATGAAACAGGCACAACGCTACTTCCGCAAGGACTGAGTTAGACAGAAAGCACACATGCCAAAGCTCTTAAAAAATTAAATGGCAATCATGAATAAAAGATTGGGATTGAGAAAACCTTCATGCTTCTGAAAGAAAAGCATAAATTAATGTGATGAGGAACAATCTCAGTGGCAGGGGACACAAACCCCAGAAATCGGCCGGAACTTCCAGGGATGAGCAGAGCAGCTGAGACGCGGCAGCAACTCTGAAAACGTGCAGGTAAATTCCACCAGGTGGGAAAGGCCCGAGTCTGCAAAACGACCCTCCAGCACCAACTGCAATGAAGGGAAACAAACCTGCGCTACGTGCATTTGGGGGAATCTCGAATTCCAAGGACAAGGAAATAACCACCCACGGTGTCAAAGCAGAAAGAAAAGAACAACAGGGCACCTAGAAAAGAAAAGTAAAAGTCGACCTCAGACTTCTCTGCAGCGTTCACGTCCACGCAGGAAGGGGTGGTGGCCCCAGAGCGGGGGTGGGGGGGGCAGCCGTGGCCCAGGCACTCTCCGTGCGGCTGCGTGACAGCGACAGGAGGAACACCCCAAACTTGCAAGGAATCACGAAATGCAGCACCTGCTCACCTTCTTGAAAGACGTTGTTTAAAGAACCATCCTGGCATGGAGAGACGGAATAAAATAGAGACATAACGGAGGGCGCAGGGTGCGGGGCAAATGAGCGAGCGGGGAAACCAGGGAAGCGGACGTGGTGTCCGACCCTTCGCAGGGAGCGTGGCCATGGGATTCACTGCAAATGGCAAGGCTGCTTCTCAACAGACAGACGTATTTGACAGACAGGTCCACTGATGGCCATCGATCAGTTAATAGATATAGACAGATACTGACAGATAAAAATTATCAAGTACCTAAACTCCAAATTCTTTTTTTTTTTTTTTTTTTTTTGGAGACAGAGTCTCGCTCTTGTTGCCCAGGTTGTTAGAGTGCTGTGGCGTCAGCCTAGCTCACAGCAACCTCAAACTCCTGGGCTCAAGGGATCCTCCTGCCTCAGCCTCCCGAGTAGCTGGGACTACAGGCATGCGCCACCATGCCCGGCTAATTTTTTCTATATACTTTCAGTTGTCCAGATAATTTCTTTCTGTTTTTTAGTAGAGATGGGGTCTCGCTCTTGCTCAGGCTGGTCTTGAACTCCTGACCTCGAGCGATCTGCCCGCCTCGGCCTCCCAGAGTGCTAGGATTACAGGCGTGAGCCACCGCGCCCGGCCCTAAACTCTAAATTGTGATGCGAAGCCCAGATAACTTCCGCGCTCTCTGGCAGGGGATGGGAGGCAGTCAGCGCGATGCTCAACTGCACAGACGCTGCACTCACGCTGCTGGGCTGCGGCCCGGCCTCCCCGCCCGCCAGCTGTGGCCTCGCTGCCCTGCTGGTGGCCTGCCCTGGCCCAGTCCTCTCGCCTCTCCCAGCTCTCGGACTCCACACCCCTCCCCTGTGCACAGCCACCGCCCTGCTGCAGCCTCACCCCTCCCCCAGCTGCTGCGTGAGCGCTCGTCCTCCTGGAGCCTTGGCCTTCAGGCCTAGCTTGCCCTCCTCTGTCAATCCGACTTCCAGAATGATCTTTAGAAACCCTCAGTGACTCTCCCTAGAGTGTAGGGAAGGGTCCAACCCCCAGGCTCAGCACACAAGGCCCATCCCCAGGACCTGACGCATCCCCATCCGCTGTCTCCCCCACCAGCCGCGATGAATCCCACGTGGTGTCCACACAGCCCTTCTCTCACTGGGGAAAGCAGCGTGTGATGGTCAGGACGCCGCGAAAGCCTGGTCTTGCCAGCTAACCCGACTACCCGCTAGCTGGGAGCTGGGCCAACGGCTCCATCATCCCGATCCTCCAGCATCTCCACCGTGAAGTGGAGATGACAGTAGTGACTCTGCCTCACTGGGGTCGTGCGAGTTAAATAGCACAGATGCCCGCAGAGGGTCTTCCCTGGGGCTGGCACACGCGGCACTTGCCAGTGAAACCGTGACCCTTACGGCGGCTCCCTCTCCCTCGGTCCACATTCCTCCCGTGTCTGTAGTGCATTTTTCAACTACCAGTTCCCACTTCTTTATGTTTATGTTTCAGCTCAAACGTCACTTTCCCTCTTTGCCTGCAGGCTTTCAGTGAGGCCTGGCTGCAGAGGGAAGCATGTCTCCCACCTAGGTGCGGGCTTCCCCTCCATGCGCCTCTGCCACGGCCCCGGCCACGGCTCTGCAGGCCGACCGTCTCCTCCACTGCACCGTGAGCTCCGTAAGGGCAGGAGCCATGTCGGACCCACCTGAGCATCCCCGGGACCCAGCAAAGGCCTGCCCGTGGCGGGAGCTCAGCACACATGGAAGGAAACACAAGAGTGCCTCTGCCCTGGCTGAGAACGAGGAGGAAGAGTGACTTTGCCAACCGGCATTCTCCATCTCATAAGCTAAGCTCGTGGCTGTGATGTCCTGGTGAGGTCCTGAGCAGGAGACCGAGACCTGAGGTACCTGTGCCACCTAGGCAAGGCAGATGGCAGGGTCTGCAGAGAGCAGGGGTCCAGCCAGCCCCTTGTGAGTTGGTGGCCTCAATACCGACAAGCAGCTTTTGGAGATCTTCAAGTGAAGGAAAACACAGTGTTCAACAAGCAAACCGCAAGAAGTGCACGGCTCTTGCGGATGAGCTCATGGCAAGGCTGAGCTGTCTGGTGGAGTGACAGCACTGGCCCGGCCACGGCAGATTCCAGCCAAAACCCAAAATAACCTCAGGCCTCTGGCATGCTGCGGCCAAGGCTTACTGAAAGTCTAGCGGCAAGTGAAGAAAAGCATCGTTTCAGCAATGAGAAATCACACAAGGAGCCAACAGCCCAGATGGTCCCAGCGGAGGTCACCTGCTCTGGGTCAAGCTCCCCCTCCCCTGGGTCCACTTTGGCTCTCCCAACAGACGCGCTGCCAGCTAACCAGACGTTTTCCACGGACTGTTATGTGATGAACCAAGAGATGGAGGATGGCTGCTGGAAAAGAAGGCCTGTTTTAGAGCGACTTCCAGCTCAGTCAACGGTGGCCCACCCTTGCACGTCCGCGAAATGCAAGGTGCCAGGGCGGTGGGCGGTGGTGGTGGGGGGGGCGGCGATTCACATCTTCAGATTTTCAGCGTGCTTTGGACTCTGAGCACATCCGCGAAGTGTAAAAGGCAACCCTCGTGCGTGATTTCTGACGGACTGAACGGCTGAAGCATCAGACAAGGAACTGGTTGTTTTTCGAACGCCGCCTTTTCTTTTAGTCGCACCCCAAACATTTTAAATGAAACCCATTTAGTATAAAATGTTGTGAGGCTAATTGGGAAAGCTACTGCGTCACAGCAAGCGTTTCTGGAATATGCCGAATACGCTGTAACATCTGTGTAACGTGGGGTCGGCAGGCGCCTGGGGAGCCGTGAGCACAACCAGCCCTCTCGGGCGTCGGCAGGGGTGTTGCAAGAGGGTCGTCACGGAGTGCTTATAAAGCCCCGTTTGCTCCACAAAATCCACCTCAGCTGCTCACCTTTAAAGATATTTTTAGCAACTCTGGTGCTCAGAATCTTCGTACTTCCTAACCAAGTCACCGTTCGTGACTAAGGAGCTCAAGTTCACGAGCCAGCCGGGGCGGCGTTGCTCACGAACATGTCAGGCAGCGTCTGGTCGTGGGGCAAGCAGCTGCTCGCTGCTCCGGTTCCGCGACCTTGCAGCGGGGGAGGCCGCCACGACCCCACCGCGGCCAGCTCACCCGCGCCAGGTGACTGTCTCCACCGCCTTAAGAGATTTCTGGGAAAGCGGATTCTACAGACGTCTTTGGAAATTCTGGCAAGAAACTCTTTCACATGCCCATCGGCCTAGGTTGATTACTTCTTTTGTCTAGGCAAGAGCCCTCTTTCTTTTGTCCGTCCACCGACCCAGTCTCCGTGGAACACACACGGCCAAGTCTGAGCTGTGCACTGGGGGGAGAACATGGACAGAGCACGGCCCCGATCTGGGGGAATCTAAACAGTAAGTGCAAAACGGTGTTACGTGTGCTAAGGACGTAGTTATCAACCAAGAAACAGCATCGACAGTCACAGAACAAAGTGGCATTGGCTGAGTATCCCACAGGCATGCTCTAACCATCATGCAGGGAGACGGTCCTGTTTTCTAGAACTCCAATTCACAGACACATAACTAAATACAAAACCAAAACCAAAAAACAAATACAAAGACACAACTTCTAAATTCAGTACAAACCATTCAATCCAATTGTCTGGAATGCCTTTAGAAAATTCAGATTAATTCTCAAAAATGGCATTTTTCTCTGATTATTGAAGTCATGTAAAAGTTTGGAAAATGTAGACGTGAATAGAAAAGAAAAAAGTACCCAATGATCTACTTACTGTACAGAAACAACAGTGATTCATATTCTATGCATAATTTTTCAATGCATAGGCACACTTGATTAATTTATAATTTAAATATAAAATTGGAGTTATTAGGTCCATATTTTATAGTCTGCAATTATTTTTAATACTCCATAGAACTTTTCTTTGTTTTTAAATACCTGTTGAAGGCCTGTTTATTTAATAGTTGTCTAGTATTTTATCACATAGAGGCCCCATGCTATTTTTAACCAATTCTCTATCATTGAAATTTAGATTAATTTGAGATTTTCACAATTATAAATAATGCCTGAACACACAAGTACACATCTGATGAATTCCCTAAAATAATTTCATAGAAGTGGAATTACTGTATCTTAAAGAACATACATTTTAAGGCATTTAATACATACTGCCAAATTATTCTATAAAATGTTTGTACTAATTTATATTCTTACCAGTAGCACATAAAAGTGTCCACTTTTCTGAACTTTATCAACATTGTTTACTTTGTATTTTCTATTTCTGCCATTTTATAGGTAAGGGGAGATGATATCAAATTGTTTTAATTTATAGTTCTGATTAACAGTGAGGCTGAATTTTTTCCACACGCTTAGTGTCTATATATACATTTTTAACACCTTGTTCACATACTTTGCTCATTTCTCTCTATTGAGTTGAAATCTGCCTTCTGGTACCTCTCCCCTTTTGGTCACAATTGTGCCTCCTGGCACTGTCCTACGTGAGACTAATTCCTGCTTCACATGACACCCCCTCAAATACTTGAAGACAGAAATCATGTCTCGCTTTCTCCAAGATAAACACCCGGCCTCCTCCAGCCACTTACCACGTGGCGAAGTTTCACGGCCGTCACTGAAGCCTTAACGCACAGTCAGTCCTGCCGCCCTCACCACGCCGTGCACGGACACAGTTACACAGCCACATGCAGCGTGGGCAAAGCCCGTCCCAGGCATCTTTGCAGGCTGGACGCGGACATCTGCCTGCACCCGGGGCCTCAGCCTCCTTTGTCCCCTCATCCACAAGGACGCTAAGTGCGAGTCCTCCCTCAATCCTGGCATTTCTCACGTGCTATATGCCTGGAGACCAAATAAAGTGGTAAAAAAAAGGGATCGCTTTGAGGCCAGAGGCAGGAAGAGGAATTTGTCTGGTATAAAGAAAATGATTAACTAATTCAAATGAAGAATGTGTCAAGAAGAATGAGATGGTCACACGGGAACGGGGTCCCAAGTGGCAGAATTTGGCAGCATGTTATGGGGCCCTAGGCGGGTTAGGGCCCTTCCCCTGTCCCCAGGGCTGACTTCCCTGAGCACACTCTCCTGCAGGCACCTGTGCCTCCCTGGAGGACAGGCCCGTGTTGGGTACCCTGAGGGCTCGCTGGAGAGCTGCCACCAGCCGTGCTTGGAGAACGGAGCCCCCGCGGGAAATCTCCCTCCCAGCGGTCCACATCCCTCTGCTCGTGGTTTCCTCTCCTCAAGCAACCTTCTCATGCAAATCTGGTTTCTCAAGTACTTCGAAACCTGACAGGCTCCTGGACATTGGACACAAGCACCCGTGGCACTGCCAAGGAACCACTTGGCATTACTGAATGGCACCTGTTCAATCATCAGCTTCTGAGAACTCTCTCGCACTCCCGGGGCTGGGCAACTCCAGGGCATCGGCAAGACTGTTCCTGGACGTACAAAGCTGAGGTCCAGGCTCTGAACACTGTGACAGCATCTCCCCCGTGAGTCCCTGTCCCTGCGTCCAGCTAGAGGCCTCTGGAAAACAACATCCTAAAGATTTTGTGCATTATGGTCTACGTAGAAAAAAGGTTTTTCAATGTATAGGTATAAATGTCAAACTGACATATATATAGTCATGCACCACATGATGATATTTTGGTCAATGATGAACCGCATATACAACAGTGGTCCCATAAGATTGCATACCATACTTTTATTGTAACTTTTCTATGTTTAGAAACACGAATGTTTAGCATTGTGTTACGTTCCCTACGGTGTTCAGTGCAGGACCATGTTCTGCATGCTTGCAGCCCAGGAGCAAGAGACCATACTGTGCAGTCCAGGTGTGCAGAAGGCTGTACCTCCCGCATCTGCATAAGAACATTCTACGATGTTCGCACAATGATAAAATCTCCTAATGACACATTTCTGAGAAGGTATCCCTGTTGCAGGCAATGCATACCTGTGTGTGTGTGCGTGTGTGTGTGCGCGTGTGCGTGTACGCATATATACATGTAAAGGCGCACACTTTAGAAGCAGGATGACCAGGTCCGCATTCTGCCTCCGCCATGTATTCACTCACTGCGTGAGTCTAGGCAGGTTATGTCTCTGACTGTGCCTTAGTTTGCTTGTTTATCACGTAAAAATAATAGTACCTCTTTCACAGGGCTGTTGTGATCATTAAATGAATTAATGTACCTGGGATATTTATAATTATGTCTGACACACAGTAAGCATTCAGTGCTTATTACTATTATCAGGTACATTTAAGAACTGCATTAATGTGCTTACTATATTTGTGGACGTAGAAAACTCATTTTTAAAACATTTTAAACAGTATCTAGAAATTGTTTTGCTTCGAAATCACCCACATTGTGGAGGGAAGGCCTTGCAAGCCAGGTTAGAGGTACGGTCTATGAGGACAGCAAGGCTGCACCCTCCATTACAGAGCACGGCGACATCACGTGTCTCAGCAAAGGAAGGTACGTGGCAGGTGCGTGAGCTGGTTGGAGATGGGGCTTGGATCATTCTCCTCCATCAGACTCAATCTGTCATTACCATAAATAACCCAATGCTAACATAACCCATTATCCAGCATAGGCAATATTATATATTAAGTTCAAGCTAGTTTATCTTAGAATTCATGATTTTTTTAATTTGCTTTCCAATTGCCAAGATTCTATGAAATATTTTATTCACTCTAAGCATTAAGATGGCACTAGGAATTCTTCAATGCATTATTTTCTATATACTTGTGTCCCTTTTTATTCAAATATTTGTTTGTTTACGTGAACTACAGTGGTCTGTGTAGGAATTTACTAAAAGTGTGTATTTTGCAGCTTGATTTGTAACAATTATTATTACTATAGCTGCTCTCTCTGTATGTAATGTTTGCAAATTGATTCAAATTTATTTAGTATCATGACTTACTGCAGTAGCCACTGAAATATACTATTGGTATTTGCTTTTATATTACAAAAATACATGCTATAGGCCTTCACTAATCAGTAAATTTGTTGGATTTTGTGGCCAGAATATTTGGTGTGCCATAACTTTTTATAATCTGATTTTTAATTTTTATGCTTTAACACAAAAATCTATAGATAATAATGTAACAAACATTTTGTATCCAAACACAGATTTTTTTCCCGCTTTTTTGAGGTACAATTGTATACAAAAACTGTACATAACAAATGTATACAATTTGGTGAATTTGGACATATGTATACACTCATCTTACCATCCCTACGATCAAGGTAATAAACACATCGATGACTCCCAAAAGTTTCCTTTTGTCCCTTTGTTGGTGGTGGGTGTTTTCTGTTTTTGTTTCATCTTTGTTTTTCTTGGTGGTAGGAACACTTAACATGAGCTCTACTCTCTTAACAAATTTTTACGCCCACAGTAACTTATTTTAACTATAGGCACTATGTTGTCCAACAGATCTTTGTGACTCAGCCATCACGTGTAACTGTAACTTCTTAAATATACAGATTTAAAACACGTTAACATTCCACTACATTTACTCTACGTAATTTTTACCTTAAAGAAATAAAAGATACCCAATGTAGTTGGAGGGCTTCCTGGCCCCATTCCGCTTCTTCTCTCCCCAGAGGTAAAAACAGGTTTATGGCTTTAATAACGACCTGCATGCTGATGGCTCCTGGGTTTACATCTCCAGCATGAGCTACCTAATGTGCCATGTATTTGATCAGTCATCTTGTTTATTGTGCATTTTCACCTTCAGAGTACAGACTTGTGTCTATTTTACGTACTTACTGCATCTACAGCACCTGGAAGAGTGATTAGCACATATATTGCAGGTGGCCAACGAGTATGTGTCAAATGAATGAATGAATCCACATTTTTAAACTTCACTGTATGTATCTTTAAACAGTGTTCTTCCAAATGTACACAAATGGAACCCACACATTCATGAGTACCAGGAGCCCCACCAGGTGCTCACAGTGAAAACCCAAAAACAATCCCGCCACTTTCATCTCTGGCAGAGGGAGGGCAAAAATAAACATTTTGAAATATGTCCAGAGCACTCTCCCTAACAAAGGGCTACTCTCCAAGCAATTACCAAATCCCAGCCCAGGGGAGGAGGAGCCAGGAAACACTTGTGAAGGTCATAGCCCCAGGACAGGTCGGCTGAAAGACTGAGATTTAATCATAAAGTCATGGCCACTTCCCTTCCCCCCCTCCCATCACCACTCCAACAGGCATCACTGTATGGTAACAGTGGGTTACGGCTGAATGGGACAAGGCATAGATTCTATTTAAGAAGTAGCTCTTTGGGAAACCCAAAGGTAGGAGGGGAGAAAATCAAGAATATGAAGGGCATTTATAGCCTCTGGCACCTACAGCTGCAACAAGCATTCAACAGAGCCCAACTCCTAGCAAGATTAATACAAAACCTCACACTAGAGGCCTATTGACCTCATTACCTACCACCTGATGCATCATGTCTGATTTCAACAAAGAATTACAAGGCATACTAACAGGCAAAAAAAAAAAAAAAAAACAAAAACACAGCCTGAAGAGGCAAAGTAAGCATCAGAACTCAGATGTGGCATTGATTTTGAAATGGCTAGACAGTGAATTTAAAATAACTGCGATTAATAAGTTAAAAACTTTTAAGAAAAAAAGACAATGTAATAACAAATGGATAATGTGAGCAAAGAGATGGAAACTCTCAGAAAGAATCAAAAAGAAATACGAGAAATCAAAAATACTGTGACAGAAATGAAGAATGCCTTTAATAGACTCATCAGTAAGTCTACTTACTGAACACAGTCAAGGAAAGGATCAGTGACCTTGAAGATATGTCAATTTGAAAATTCCCAAACTGAAATGCAAAGAGAAAAAAAAAAATGAAAACAAGAAAAAAAAAAAAAAGAACAGAACAACCAAAAATTTTGGTACGATTTCAAAAGATAGAATATGTGTGTAATTGGAATACCAAAAGATGAAAAAAGAGAAAATAGAGAAGAAATATTTAAAGAAATATGTCCAAGAATTTTCTAAAATTAATGACAGACACCAAACCACAGATTCAAGAAGTTCACAGAATACCAAGCAGCATAAATAAGTTTAGAATTCTATATCAAGTGAAATTATCCTTCAAATGTGAAGAAGAAATAAAGACTTTCCACAAAAACAAAAACAGAGAATTCATCACCAGTAAAGCTGCCCTGCAAGAAATATCAAAATAAGTTCCCCAGGAAGAAGAATACGGAATAGGTCAGAAACTCAGATCTCCATAAAGAAAGGAAGCGTGATCTCATCGGCATCTGTCTGTTCAAAGTAACAACAGTGACAGTGCGTGGGGTGATGACGGCGTATGGACGAGTGAAATGAATGAGAGCAGAAGGTGCCTGCACTACCCATGAAGTGGAATAATATTGCTTGAACATAGATTTATATTAGTTGCAAAGGGAAATTGCAAACTTAGGGCAAACGATAAAATACTTTCAAAGAAATATAATTGATATGCTGAGAGAGAAAAGAAAATGAAAGAGAAAAGAAAATGAAATCATATAAAATGCTCAATGAAAACTAGAGAAGGCAAAAAAAGAGGGCAAAGAAACAAAGAATAAGTGCAATGAATAGAAAACATGGTGGCTATTAATCAGACCATCTCAATAGTCACGTTAAATGTGAATGGTCTAAATACATCGACTAAAAGACAGATTGTTAGAGTGGATTAAAAGACTAGACTCAACTATATGTTGTCTACAAGAAACTCTTTAAATATAAAGAAACAGTTACAAGTAAAAGGATAGAGAAAGATATACCATGCTAACAATAATCAAAAGAAAGCTAGAGAAGTGATTAATTTCAGACAAAGCAGAATTCAGAGCAAGGAAAATTATCGGCATAAAGAGGTACATTACATAAAGGGGTCGATGCTCCAAGATGACTTAACAATTCTTAACATGTATGCACCTAAAACAGAGCCTCGAAATATGTGAGGTAAACACCAATGGAACTACAAAGAGACATGGGCAAAGGCATTATTATAATTGAAGACTTCAACATTCCTCTTTCAGTAATTGATGCATCAAGCAGGGAAAAATCAATACGGACACAGTTGTCCCTAACAGCACTATCAGTCGACTTGATCTAAGGGGCATTCAAAGAACAGCTCATCCAACAATAGCAGAACACAGTGTCCTCAGTGGACATTCGACATTCGCTGAGATATACCACATTCTGGGCCATAAAGTATAAACCAATGGTTTAACATTGTGTACATCCTTTTGTTTTAAAACAGAGTTACTGAGATATACTTCGCATACCACAAAATTCACTATCTTAAAGTGTACAATTCAGTAGTTTTTAGTATGTTAACCTAGTTGTGCAATTATCACCACTATCTGATTTTAGAATACTCTTGTCACCCCACAGAGAAACACTGTACCCACTAGCAGCCACCCCTCATTCTTCCCTCATTGTACCACCTGGAAACCACAAACCTACTTTCTGTCTTGGTAGATTTGCCCATTCTGGATGTTTCACATAAATAAAACCATATAACATGTGGCCTTCTGTGTCTGGCCTCTTTCACTTCGCATGACATTTTCAAGGTGTGTACGTATTACAGCCTGTACCACTACTGCATTTACTTTTGTGGCTGAATAATATTCCCTTATGTGAATATGCCATGTCTTATCCATTCATCTGTTGGTGTACGAGTGAGTTGCGCCCACCTTTTGGTCATTATGAATAATTTGGCTATGAATATTCATGTACAAATTTCTTTGTGTACCTATGTTTTCAATTCTCTTGAGTATATCTCTAGGAGTGAAAATTGCTGGATCATACGGTGACTTTGTGTCTAACACGTTGAGGAACTGCCAGACTGTTTTTCCAGGAGGCCGCGCTATTTCTCATTTGCACAGCTGTGTATGAGGGCTCCCGTTGCTCTGCTCCTCACCAACACCGGTTATTACCTGTCCTTTATTTTAACCCACATGGTGAGTGTGAGAGGTACTCACTGCGTTGCTCTAATGACTTGGGTACGACTCCCATTCCAAATTGCCACTGTCACTCTGTCGAGTGCTCTGGTGACAGAACCTAGCAATGAGCCGCTAAGGCTCGAATCACCTTTGCAGAACTAGCTCTTTTTAGAAACCTTTGTTTCAAATAGCGGGACTGTTTCCAATTATAAAGATCATTATGTTCCAACTATAAAAGAAAATAAGAATATTTTCCTGCCTCTTCCCATAAAACTGCATCTCTAACAAGACACCACGGTTAGCTGTGAGCAGCGCCCGCCTTGGAACACAGGTGCAGGTCCGCCTACCTGCCGGCGGCCAGGCCTTGATGTAGCCTGTGCAGTGGACGACAGCGTACTGGGCTTCTCCCTCCTTCACGGGGCCGAGACCGTTCCTGCAGAAGGAACATTCGTGAAGCTGTTTTTGTCACGCGAGGGTGAGGCAGGGACGCTGCGACTCCGTGGGCATCTAGGCCATGAGGCTCCTGGTTTGCCTTTGTGGTTTTGAACCCTGACTTACCACCATCCTGTTTTCCCTCCTCCCACATGGTCTGAAAGCCCCAAATTCCACTCTCCTCCCCATTCTCATCTCGGCCGCCGCCACCCGACGTGCGGGTCCCTTGGTCCTCCCTACACTGAGCGCCCTCTCCGAGTGGGGCTCCCGAGCTGTCTGCGGTGCGGTCCCATGCACATAGCAGAAAAGGGCACTGACCTGAACCTTTTCCTCATGGTGGTTACTCTGTTCAGAGGAAGGTGGTCCAAAGGGGCATTTCCACACCTACGGTTTGACAAGCGTGTTAGAAAGAGTGCAGACCAGGAAGTCTATAAAACACACAGCACTGCAGTTGAGCAGAAGGGCCTTAACTGACGCGTACACATTCGTGCAGGTGGGACCCAGAGCAGTGTCCCTCCACGGTGCGGAAGCAGGCTCGCGTGCCTGAGAGTACGACCCACAGAGAAACACACACGGGAATGGGACAGGGCCCAGCCCAGGAGCCAGAGACCTGCGGAAGGGCTCTAGGAGAATCCCGCTGTGCTCGTCTTGCAGATCATTTCAGGGGAACTGGGCGGCTTTCGGAAAACAAGAGAAGAGGGTGATGACAGCAACTGTGTCCCTTCCGGCCTGAGCAGAGACACCAACCCAGAACAGATGCTGCCCATCGATGAACAGCAGCCTCTTCTCTGGCATTAGCATCATGGCTGTGGAAAGTCCCCGCTTCGCACACACGGTTCTGGCGCTAGGAAGAAGCAGGCGGCGCGCCCGCCGGCGGCAGGAGAGGGCAGGGCAGGATGACGGGTCTAGAATCAGGTCTTGCTGCGGGTGCCTCTATGGAGGCGGGGATGTGAGGTGTCACACAGCACACTCGGGGAGGACTCTCCTGCCTCCCTTCTCCAGGGGCCTCTCAGCCCCTCAGACTCTGACGTCTGAAGCTGGCACCACGGCGGCGCTGACTGCTGCGCGGTGTACGCGCCCGCGCTCTCGGTGTGTCTCCACGTCCCAACTGCATTGCCAGTAACGTCTTAGATGTCTTGATTTGCAATACAGCCCAGATACGAGTCCTTAGACAGCTGCCAGCCCTAGTGTGGTTTTCACAGCAGGATCAGCCACGACACTGCCACCCAGGGACGCGGGCATGGCCCCCTGCCCTCTCCTGCCAGACGTGCCCAGAGCCTTGCTGAAACTAAGCTGCTTTATTTGGAGGAGGAGGTCATGCTCTTAGCAGATGGCAGTGCTGCCCACCTCTCGGATAAATCCAGATAACAGGGGCCTGGCACTCCTAAAAGCACCCTGAAGCATGTCCCTAGAAGGCCACCAGGGCGGGGAGGGGGGAACTGCCTGGAGTCAGTTAAGGAGGCAGTGACAATGGCATTACAGGCCTCTAGTAGAAGTGGTATACGATGACCTTCCGATCGATTTATTCCTACGGGAACTGCTTCGGTGATGCAATTGAGAATCCACGTTGCTGGTGCTCTCCCAAACGCCCTCTGAGCTAGGATAGGCATTCACCGTGTTCACCAAAGCTGCGGGACGGAGCTGCTGGGACCGACCGCATTAACTGACGGCATTTTGTCCCTGGATGGACGCTGATGCCAAAGGAGCAAAAAAACTATTGCAACAGCCTTTTCACTTCCACCCTTCTCTTCCCCCGCAGGTTTACTCTCCACACAACAATGGAGCAACGTGTTTTCAAAAAAACAGAAAAGCAAAGAAAGAAAAAAAGTAAAAATGTCACTCAGAACATGTAACTGACGGTCTTGCTGCCAGCTTGCCCTGCCACTGAGCGGGATGGGGATGGGCAGCCTGGGGGACCCACTCCTCCGTCCATGCAGCCTGTAGTTGGGGGACCCACTCCTCCGTCCATGCAGCCTGTAGTTGGGGGACCCACT